>BGPR01000005.1:4004624-4033897 GCA_013235015.1 Araneus ventricosus
GCCATTACGTATTGCTGTCATATTTATAAATATTCAGATAGAAAAGTATAAGTCAATAAATATTCTGAATTCAACCCAATATATTTTACACTAATGTAAAACAATAAAAAATAATATTAAATAAAGCATTGTAAAACTCAGAAATGCTGCATAAGTAAAAGTAATTGAAATACACTAATTTGAACTAAAATGAAGCAAGTTCAGATTCAGTATGAGATCTTAAAGCCGAACTCTTTAAAATGCTAATTACTGATAAAAAAGTAACAATAAGTACAAAATTGTATGTAGTATTAATTAATAAATATAGTTTAACATACAATAAAATTAAAGGATTTTAGTCTTTTAACAAAACCTAAGATAAAACATCAACCGTGATTTCTCAAGTTTAGTTGTAGCAAGTACAGAATAAATACAACAACATATTTTGTCTTAAATTACTTTGAATTAATTAACTTTTCAAAATTTTTAGAAAGAGTTTAAGTCAGGACTTCTTTGAGTTTTTTGAAATGTGCTACAAAGTTAATTCCTTGATTACATGAAGTTAATGCTTTTACTGTTTTACTAAATATGTATTATCTTAAGCACTTACACCATAATCTTCCCAATGCTCACAAGTCGATTTTATATTCCTACACTTTATAATCTATTCTTTTGTATGGTTTGAAAGGAGAGAAAAAGGAGCCTCGTTGTGTTTAGGCATTCTTTTCTAGTTTTATGGGAAGTGCTAGTTTTGTCTGGGTAGGAAATTTCAAGACTAGCACTACTCTGCAAGTATACTTACTGCGGCCATCCTGTATAGAGGATAAATTACAAGTTTTGTATTGAATGAAATTTGATTTTAAAATAAATTTATTCTGAAAAGAATATTTACCTTGTCAATTTGTGTTACTAAATTAGTATTACATAAATGTTCGATATATTTAATTTTTTTGAAATTCTTAAAACTTATAAATATATATCTGACAAGAAAAAGTTATGAGATTTTTTACTACCCAACAATCCTAATCAGAATTTCACATGTCTTAAGAAAAATGTTTTAGGACAGAGAAAGACAAACCCTCAACGTTCTCGAGGAAATATTTAAACTAAAGGCATATACATTTATATTATTATAATCGGTTATGTTAGATACCTAAAGCTATACAATTGTCAATATGTTTACACCACTTTATTAAACATGAAAATTAAACGTGAAGTTATATTTGTTTTATTTTGTATTTCATGTATAAAACCATTTTATGAAGACTATTTCACTGATAGAGCTGATGTCAGTAGAACTCTCAGTAATAGCAGAATTATAGACCAAATTTTATAAAATTGTATGAACTTGCCTGTCATTATCATAGAGAAAATAAAATATTCCCCATAGAAGAATTGAAAACTAGTAAAACGCATCAATGGTAATCATAATGGTTCACAAATAAGCATTAAATCTCTGCAGAAACTCTAATTTTAAAGAAACGTTTATATTCATGTTTCGTCCGAAACTATACATAGATTTATTATAATGAAAGAAAGAAGGTCTCTCTGACAATGCCATTATTAAAGACCATCCTTTGGTATAATGATTCATGTAGCATTAATACATTTTGTTAGTGCTTAAAAATTACCATTTAAATGACCCAATATCCAGCTATACTGTAATATTTTTTATTGGTCAAACTTCTAATAATTTTGCGGATTAGGAAAGCAGAACATCTTAAATCTGTTCATTGATATTGATTATATAGCCGTTTATTATATCATACCAAATTATGTTGCATGGCGGTACTACAGAATCAAAATAACTGTTTGATAAAGATGGCTTTAGTGATCACATGCCTAAATAAACTCAATGTAACCAGTACTGTGACCTAGGCAGATAAATGCTGACAAACAACAGTACGAAGTTCAAAAGCGGCAAGAAGTTCACATTTACTCAGTTTTTTCGGAAAATAAAATGAACATCATGTTGACCCAGGTCTGAACACCTATCTCAACTATTCGCAGAGGGCAGTCCAATCTCTGTTGATGGTTTTCTGTCCAAAGAACTTTTTTCTTTCTGTGAGCCAACCTCCTCCATTTTGAATAAATGATAAAACCACAACAGCATCCAGTGTTCATTGTACATTAGACATGTCACCGTATACAAGGTTCAGCAGCAAGTTTTGAACTGTATGCCGAGAAGTCCTTTCTCAAGCATTTTTCCTCTTTCCTCCTTTCTCTTCCATTTGATAAATTCTCTCTCTAAAGATTCTGCTCCATTATTCTACTGATTCTGTGATATTCTATCGCATCTCTACTCTGTATAAACCTTCATCAGCGTACAGAGTTTTACAAATACTTTCAGATGAAATCGATTATGGAGTTGCAATCTAATGCTATGTTCTGTCTGATCTATACATCGTTGCTTCTGACATTACATACATTCTCCTTTGGGAGCAACTAGTAATCTTGTCCCTTCCACTGCAGGCCCAGATTTCAGCCCACAAAAGTTTTAAATGTGAAATATATCTCTAGGTTTGGAAACAATCCAATATGCAGTGAAAATTATTTAAAAATTTTAAAATAAAAAAATTAGTGATATGCAATGTGGCAGCATAGAACTTTAAGCACCCATAGTCCAGTACCTTTTAATATACAACCAAATGCTGGTTAGTGATTATTCTATTTTCAGTTTGAGAGCTCTTTTCTTATTTCTTTGCAGCATCTCTAAAACAATCTAAGTTTACTATTAGTATATACTCACATAAATATAGTTTGAAGAATGTTTACAAAAGCAAACAACAAAGTAATGAAATAGAAAACTATAAGACAGAAAATAATATAGTGAATCAACTAATATATCCCTGAGATGTGAATTTTCAGCTGCATTCATCAGGAATTTATCCTTATGTCCTTTTGTTCTTCATGCAAATGTCTTGAAACGTTATATGTTTCATACTAGATCTTTATTCTATTCATATAATCTGAATATTTCACCACTTATTAGTGTTTTGTTTCGTTTTGTTTATCATAGATAGTGTTTTCTTCTTCTGAAAATTAGAAAAATTCCTTCGAAAGATTTAAAAGAATTTAATATCATATGGTTTCAAACACAATTGGATCTTATCTCTTTAGCTTTTAATTTCAAAGTACAGTGAATAACACCAGAAGAATCTTGAACTACGATTTATTTTATGTTGCATTTCTCATTATGGCAATCAGCATATAATACTTTGGAAATATTTGCTGCATAATTTTTGCAATGCTTAAAAAAACTAAAATTCAATTATTATTTTAAAATAAAAACTTGATCTAAAAACACAATAAAAAAAAAACATTCTCTCAGGATATACAATTATTTTCACTAGTAAATTCAAGTAGAATTTTGGACGAAATTTTATTAATTAAGCCAATCGATAGTTCTGTTAGAAAGAAAATTATTTGAATGAAATGTCATCTCTCCTTTATTGAATAAAAAAAGATCTTGAGGCAGTGAATCTTTAAAGGCAAGAAGCACCTCATATTATTTGAAGAATGAAAATAGAGAGAACCCATTCTCGAAATTCGATAAGCATAACAATATACTAGCTTTTTCCATTTGCATTCTGACAAAAAGAATTTCTGCATTCTTTGTTCCTGTTTCAAATTGAAAAAGTTTTTTGGAAAATTCTGTCTGACAAAATGGAAGAACCTTTTTCCCACTTTTAGAAGAGCATAATACATCTTTCCTTTTTGTTTGTGCGCTTTTATTCCTGAACTGTCCATATAGTTACAGGCTGATAGAACTGAATTATTGTGGTTAGAGAAAACCACAAATGAGCACGTGATTGAACTTTCGACGGCAAATTGCATAATGGTTTCAAGGGTCATCTTTTACTGTTTTCAATTCGAATTGTTTTTAGATGTGGACTTTCGCTTCATCACATCAAACTGAAAAGAAAGTATAGAAGAAAATTAAATGTCCTGTCTAGTTGGTTAAATTATTTTTATAAAGGAAAGAAAAGCCACATCATCATTGATCGGCAGTTATTCCAAATGGAAAATAAACCATTATAGGAAGGAAATATAGCTCAAGTGACTCACGTGCGCTAATAAGGTTTTCATAGTTATTACGTTGCAATAGAATAAAAGCAGACATAAAATGAAATGCATTCTTGCAGAATATTTTTTTCTTAATAAGTGAGAGGAAGTATAATGTTCCGGTTTTAATGTGCTTTCAGAAGATGGAACATCTTACTAAAGAAGACATTTATTTTCGTAATGTTAAAAAAAGATGTTACTTTTATTATTGCACTTATGCCTAAATATTCTCTACATGTATTGCTTTAAAAAGTAAGGATGAAATGCAGTGATGATTATTTTGCAATTTTTATAACTAATAAAATATTTATTATAATATTTAAGAATTGCATTTAAAAAATAACATGGACTTATTTTATACTCTTGACAGATTTCTCCATCTATGACCCTGGCTAAAAATAAATGTTTATGAAAAATACATCTGTATAGAAAAAATTTCTTTTTCTGTGATTTGCTTTTTTACATAATAATCACTTTGATTCATGCATTCGTTACATTTAATTATTGATTATAGTACAGCCTTTCTACAAATGTTGATTCCTTTTCACTGAGAATGTTTTTTCAATTTTTGCCACATTTAACCGCCTTATAGTACAGAGAATCAAATATCTTTATATGGATGACATTTAATGATACTGTTATAAGATGAAGTTTACGGCCAAAGTCCTCATGCTATATTTATAAAATTTCATTGCTGTTTATTTTTCGTATGGACACATTACTGTTATATATAAATAGTCCCACCTATAATATCTTTCTTGTTCTATTCATATTATATCGATTGACAGCGTTCAACTCAATTCAATTCTTATTCATGAGAACTGATAACTAAATATATATTTAGAAAGGCATTTAGACAAAAATGTCACAATGCTTAAAAGTGTTAAAACACACTTCATTCTAGCGGAGCAGAATGAAATCTTGAGAAACTGAGTGAACCAACTCAGAGTTTTAGCTTAACTGAGTGGCATCGTATTTTTTAAGCATTAAAAATAAACCATTTGATCGGGTGCTGTTATCTAGTAAAGAACAGGTAATAACCCTCTGAACCACTCTGGCTTTTAAAAAAGAAAAACTTTCCAGCTTAGCATGTATAGCTCATTTTAACGAAAATTGTGAGCAAACCATTCTAGTTCTCAGTGATGCAATTGCGAAAGAAAATCAAACGGTTAGTATTAGAGTAAATTAATGATTTAGTTCTTTTTCTTATTTCAAATTTTAAGTGATGAGATTTGTTTGTTCTGGGATAATTTTTCTTTTGAGACTGTATAGCTCACCGAAGATTCGAATAGATAGACATCGAATTGATGTCGATACATGATTCCCATTGCAACTTGCAATCATTCTGACTTTCGCCGTTTTACTATACCCTCAAGTTTTTTTTAACGTTGTACTTATGCTATACAGGGTGCTTCATAAATTATAATTATTTGATTTGAAAATTTCTAGAGTGGATACGTAGCACGGCTAATTCGCTTTCATTAAGATATCCATTAAATTTGAGACTGCATAAGTCTTAGATTGCATTATAGCAATATCAGTTGGTACCAACTGCTGGTAAACGATGCATGTGAGTAATACTATATGACTTAAACCAATGTAACAAAAACTTCCTATTTTTTAGATATGAATGGGAAATAACTGGAAAAATGGAAATTAAAATTTCAAGTCGCGAAGTGAGAGAACAAGAATATTTCAGTATGAATATACTCCTAATTAACTGGTTTAGTTTATAAAAAAGCATCAATGCACAGAATTGCAATTTCAGCTGTGTAGCAAAGGTTCAATCTTTCGCTATTCAAAAGCAACACTTGAAAGATATAATATTTAATTATAAATGAATAAAAAAACATTGTATAGTTGAGTCACAAGTTTCAGATTTTAACGCTCCAGAATTCTAAAAGTACCTCATTACCATTGCAAGGTAGTAACTCTAAACTTTCATCTCCTAAACTTTAGAAAAGACTGTCACGTGAGAACGATTAGCAAACCGGAAATTAATTAAATATCAGCTGCCTTCTCTTGTGTTAAGAAGCATCTTTACTTAGAACTAAATTGTGGCACTTGTGTACCTCTGTTGAATGAAAAGAATTATTTCTGATCTTGTGCCACAAAAACATCCCAATTTATTTCTTTTATTGTACTTACACTGAAAGCATACCTTTTGTTTTTGAATAAATTTCTATGTGGTAACATAACGATAAACCCCAACCCTACCTTGGCATACGGGTCTCTGAATGACCGGGTCGCTGCAAACATAATACGGGTATTGTGGTCTGTTAAAAAATGGTCCATGCACCTACCCCTTTCGCTTCATACAACTACTCGTGGTGCCCCACTCCGGGGACTCATGTGTGTAGTTAATTCTTCCCAAGCAGCCTATACACAATTAAAATTATTAATAGAAATGATTGTTACAGGACAATTCGTACACGAGTCGAAAGGGGGGGGGAATGATCAATCCTTGTATTTCTAATCACCGAGTATAGCCAAGAAACCGGTTATGGCTATTCTTATTGTCTGATCACATCTTTGAAATGATAAAATGATTTCTGAAGTTAACGCTTAAACGAACGTTCTTGCATTCCATCAATGTTCAATGTTTCTATTCAATTTAAATCAAGGATTTAAAGCATCAAAATATTTCATATATAACCGGTTTTATCTACTAAGAAATGTTCATCCTTTTAATTGACACAAACTTACGGAAAGACTACATAGAACAAAAATATTTTATAGGGCTCTAATTTCATTCTATTTAGATCAATGGAAAACAGGTTTTTTCGATAATTACATTCATTTAAAGTGAAAGAAAGTTGCTCTAGAAGAATTTCATTGGATATTTCCATTGAGATTGAATCGTCTGCATCTAAAGGAGATTCCAGAAGTTCTATAGTGCTTCAAACAATCCTTAAGAGTCTTTTTCTTACTGCATTTCTGTCCATCTAATTAAAGGCACTGCATCACGTTTGACATTAGAAGTCAGTAAATCTCATCAAATGCTGGAAATGTAGTCCGTTTTCGAATTGTCTCGTCTTAATTTAAATTCAATGTTAGCATTCCATTGGGCTTTTGTTCTAGAGTAGAATTCTGGTGAAAAGCTAAGAAGGCCTCTTGAGAATCATTGCCGCTACCTATTGCGTTATTATAATTTAATTTGTCTGCTCGAGCAGTTATACAACGATATATACTCTAATCGGTAAATATGCAGTGGTAGAAAAGAAGTTTGTAGTCGTTAGCATTTATTAATACAAATTAAACAATTTAATAGACAATTTAAATGTCGAAGTATGCAATGTATCGAGAAAAATATTTTAAATTTGAATGGATCAGTTCTTTCCATCTTTCTTTCAATCTCAACGATATCCTTAATCCAATAACTTATAATATAATAAATGCGAAAGTGTGTCTGTCTGTCTGTTTAGTATGCTTCACGATCCAAACTACAAAACCGATTTAGATGCAAATTGGAAGAGTTGTAGCTTGAAACGAGGAACGGACATAGGGTAGGTGAAATCAGTTAAATTAAAATTTTGACTACAGATTAAAATTAAAATAATCAAAGAAAGCCATTGACTCCGCGATTCAGATGAAGATTTTTTTATTTTTCAATAACTGTCACGTGATCCTTCAGGAATGCGAAACATGTGGAATAAAATTACTTTTAAAATGAACTACCACGTGATCCTTTTTTCCATGCTAACTTGGAACAAATTGTTTGATAAACATTATTTTATACCATCTTAAATTTCAAACTTTACCTTTTCAATGATACCATTTCTATATCTGTGACGTCTTTTCTTCAATTTGTATTAATTTTTTTTAACTTTAATAATTTTACAACTTGCAGACGATTTTGAAATAACGCAAATTTATAGCATCTCTTGCTAGGCAACGGTTAGACTTGAACAATTTACCTTTATTTCTGAAAATTTTGCGGGAACAGAGTGTTTTAATTCCACGCCTTCGATAATACTGAAGGATTTATGATCTCAGTTCAAAGATAACAAATCCTATAAAATATCATCATTTGCCAGCTCAGGCCAGACGCTGAAAGTGGCAGGCGTACATTTGGAAAAACATATTTTTCGCATGGGAAATATATGGCGTAGTTCCCATGCCAGCCCACACAACCTCTACATCCGTGCAAATAACGTGGTATAAAAAAAGTATATAGCATAGATAAACAGTTTACATAACTATATCAGCATACATGTTTACAGTACATCCTGTCAGCCGTCCAATTAAGTATTATCAACTGCAAGAACTTTACTTTCCCTTTCAAAATGCAACAAAACATTTACATTCGTGCATTAAAAAAATAATAATTCAAATTTTTTCGCGCAATTGAATGCACATAGTAATATACATAAATGTGAACGTGTGTCTGTCTGTTTGTTGCTTTCATGGCAAACTACGAAACCGATTTGGATGAAAATTGGTAGATTGTAGCTTGAAACCCAGGAACGGACATAGGGTAGGTGAAATCACGTTAAATAACATTGACTACAGATTAAAATTAAATAATTAACAAAGAAAGCCCATTGACCTGCGATTCGAGATGAAGATTCTTTTATTTTTCAATCAACCGTCACTGTGATCCTTCAGGAATGCGAAAACATGTGGAATAAAATTACTTTTAAAATGAACTATCACGTGATCCTTTTTTCCGCTGTAACTTGGAACAAATTTTCGATAAACATTATTTTTATAATATCTAAATTTCAAACTTTTACTTTTCACGATACACTCTTTATATTTGTGACGTCTTTTCTTTCTGTATTAATTTTACCATTACCATCTTGGACGATTTTGAAATAACGCAAATTTATAGCATACCCGCAAAGCAACGGTTAGACGAACTATTCTCTTATTTCTGAAAATTTGCAGGAACAGAGAGTGTTTTAATTCACGCCTTCCGATAATACTGGAAGGATTTATGATCTCAGTTCAAAAGATACAAATCCTATAATATTGTCACGATGATCAAGAATTTACAGATACGCTTAATAAACAGACAGATTTATTAGAGTCAAAGCAACTCGTAACACAGACAGAGAACAACACCCCATTACTGATGGGACTTCAGTATTTATACAACACATAGAATATTCGAGAAACATCAACCAAACACATTAAAAGAAATATTCAGAATTTTCCATAACCTGAACAAACACTAAATAACATTTTAAATTAAAAATCCAAGTCCTTCGATAGACTGATGGCGGACTCGAACCACGGACGGCCGTTTCTGTAGTCCAGTGCTCTGCCCGCCAAGCCACAGTGAACGTTGGTGAGACTGCTTTGTGGCATTGTTCTTTAAAAAAGAAGCGCCTCGCCTTCATTAGCCTGAGGTTTCTTTCACTGGAACGGGTCACGCGGTCCTAGGAACATTTTTTCTCTCTAGGCGAGATGTCATCTTGGTTGCGGCTACCTTCGACTTCACTGCCATGTGACGGCGCGAGGGCTTCATGCGTACACATGGACGACATCTTTATATTTTCTCCTTCGGGAGCAGGATCAAAATCTTGTAAATTCTCATATGCTCCATCTGATAGACGACTGATACTCTGGTATGGTCCAAAAATACCTTCTTAAGAGTTTTTCAGATAGACCAACTTTTCGGATTGGGTAAAAACCCATACAAGACTCCAGGACATACGATACCATTCGTGTTTAGAGTCGTAACGTCATGGCTCTTATCTGAGCTTTAAGAGTGTGCAGTCTGGCTAACTGTCTTGATTCTTCAGCTCTGGTAATCATCCTAGAGGTGTAACTTGCTCATCATCAGGAAAGACTGGCATTGTGTTCAGCGTCGTCTCGTGCTTCACCGCATGGAGCAAAAAATGAGATAAAAGCCTGTTGTCTCCGCTTTCGCTGAAAGCAAATGTCACGAATGGTAAAATCTCATCCCAATTTCGTCTGATATTAACATACATGGATAGTATGTTCGGCCAGAGTTTTATTGAAGTTTCCTCGTCAATCCATTTTGCGGGTGAGCTGTCGTCATACGGTGATCGATATTACAAATTGCGAGAGTTGACACAAGTCGGATTAAACGTTCCCCGATCGGATACTCCAGGAGCTCCATGTCGCAGAAGTATTTCCTCAAGCAAGAACTCCGCTTTCAGCAGTTGGTAAAGCTTTTTGTCGCATACATGGAGTAATCTGCAACTATGATGTCATTTGATTTCTGAGCAGATTTTGAAATCGCCCGAGAAGATCAACCCCAATGCGATGAGAGTACCATAGCTGGGGGAATAGAAACTAGGACGCCCAGGTGGTCGTTGAGGAATGGATTTTCTTCTCTGAAATCGTAGTGATGACATATCTAACGATGTTTGCACATCCCAAAATAAAATCTTTTGCGGATTCTATCTAAAGTTTTCGCGAACCCAAGATGGCCTGCAGTAGGAGCGTCGTGAAAGTGCTTAAGTAAGTCTTTCCATAAATGTTTGGGAATAACGGTGCTCATTTTTTTCCAGTTGATCAAAGTTTTTCCTGTATAAGATTCTGTCAATTAATTTGAATTCATCCTCATCTGTAGGTGGCAGGTCTTGCAAGGTTTATTTTTAAGATTGGGTCTTTCTTTTGTCTCGATAGCAAGGTTCATATTCGTAGACGTATGACTTCGTCTGATGTTCCAAATGTCTCATCCACTGGATTTCGAGAAAGTGTCGCATCTTTATGCTTTTACCGGTTTTGTACATTACGAAATCATGCCTTGAAGTCGAAGTGCATCTAGCAAGTCTCCCTGACGGATCCTTGAGACTCATGAGCTCAACATAGTGAATGGTGGTCCGTCGTCCAACCGTAAAGTCTTCCAAATAGGTATGGTCGAAATTTGGATACAGCCATACAAGCGGCCAAGCATTCCCTTTCAGTAGTGGAGTAATTTTTCTGGCCTTTGTCAAAGTTCGAGCGAGGCAGTAACTTTTCTATTCCTTTGAATTTGTACCAGGACCTTGCATCAATCCATCAACCTACTGGCATCAGTATGAATTCTTGTAGAGAGTTTTCGTCGCTACAATCCTAATACTGATCAAGGTAAAGCGCCTGCCTTCAGATTATCAAAGCTCTCTGCCTCTTTCCGCACCGAAAATGAAATTTAGCATCACGTTTAGCAGCAACCGCAAGGTCTCGGCTGAGATAACAAAGCCCTTATAAACCTTCGAAATATGAGCAAAGTTCAAGAAAGCTTGCATATCACGCACATCCTTTGAGTTGGAAAATTTCTTTACACTTTGTCAGGATCTGGCTGAACGCCATTCCGTGATACAAGATGGCCGAGTATTTTACTTCTCGGCTGCAAAAGGCACTTATTTGGATACACAAGGCCACTTCTTTGAATGGTGATTTAACGTCCGTAATCGGTTAATTGGTCTTTAAAAGTTTTGAGAACACTATGTCATCCAGGTAACAAAGACACATGTCCATTTCAAATGGTAGAAATTGTCCATCATTCTCTCGAAGGTCGTGAGATGTAGGCATTGTAAAAACGGATGACTTTAAATTCATACAGCTTCCCTGGGGTAACAAATGTCTGTCTTTCGCAGTCCGCTTCTTGTCCACCTCCTATCTGCAGTAACCAGAGCGGAGGGTCCATAGAGGAGAAGAACTGAGGCCCTTCAGAGAGTCCACAGCGTATCGTCAATGGGGTAGGGATGACATCTTCGTCGTGATGGTATTGAGCTTGCATAATTCTACGCAAAACGCCAAATTCCGTCTTTCTTCTCACAAGTACGCACGGTGATGACCAGGGACTTTCAGATGGTGGATGATCCTTTATCAAGCATTTTGTCGACTTCTTCCCGACATGATACGTCTTTTCGAGTTGGTGAAACTCGTAGGCCTTTGCTTGAGCCGGTGCATAATCGCCAGATTCTATCCGGTGTTATTCGTTCGTGCGGCTGTCGACTTATCAGTATTCACGAAACTCCAGAAAAGGTTCGGAGCAATTCTTCTAGCTTGCCTTTTGTTCGTTACTAAATCAGGAGATATCATTAGGGAATACTCTATCAGAATTGTGCGGTTTCCGTTACATCCATGTGATTTGGATATCAGTTATCACATAAATATCTTTCATCTAGTAACCTAGCTCACTGACCTACGCACATTCCCCAAGGATAACTCCCGTTTTTCCGACTGCATGTTGTAACCCATATCTCACTTTCACTACTGTTGTATGAAGTTAATAGATGGTATGGCAATATTACTTTTCGAAGAGCAAATTTTTTGTCTTCTACAACATTTTAGGTCTCCGACTTGACAGCCTGATACTGCTATTCTACTACCAGAACGGGGCCTGCTATGTGCAGTCCTCATAGCGCAGTTCCAATTTTAGAATCCGGGTGAGGGTTCTGCTAGATATCTTCCAAAAAAATAGTTCACTTCGGCCACAGCTCATTAGCAGCTTCTGAAGGCTTCTAGAAAGTCCCATTCAAGGGATCACGTCATGACTACAATGCCGCAAAATCACGAATTCAAATATGGCCTATTATTTATAATGACGCGCAACATACATTTTCCCATCATCGGCCGAAACAAACTTCCATTAGCGACTTGAGTACAACGTTCTTGGTTTCAGAAAACATAACTTTCAAATACGACGATACCTATCTGAGATATAGAAAAGTGAGCTCAGATCCACAGAAGTATCAGTTATTATCTACTATAACCCTCCAGGTGATTACCGTCATCTTCGCCGACGGAGATTTTCATCAAGCGGCCTTACTCTCCTGGGAAGGTCGCTCCGTTCAAGTTCCCTCAGTTCTACGACTGGGAGACTGGCTGGATCGGCAAGGTGACGAGCGATCTGAAGCGCGTGGGAGATCGCCGCGAGACTAGGCGTAGGTCTGCGAATAGTTTGGTCGTCGGAAATCGTCGTCAGCCTCTTACGCTTGAAATTGTAGGATCGATAATCGTCAAAAAACAGCTTCCTCTCTCTGCAATAGCGCACAACATGCCCAGGACGTCCAGTCAATGGAAACAAACTGTCTATTGTCGGCCGTTCTCCAAACATCAGTTTTCCTGTCTCGTACTGGTGATCCTGTGAACAGGAGCTTCGATCTGCTTGTCACGGTGGCATATGTTGGTCGTCGTCGGGTTTCTGTTATTTCACTGAGACAGGTGCCAAGGCTTCAACTTCATCTTGACTATCTCTTCTAGGACTGTGCATGGGGTATGAAGGGAGGTTCCTCAGTTCAGGTCAACCGATGTACTTCCTCTCTTACAATTTGCGAATAAGGACATCAACTCGGTTCGTCTTCCACAGTGCCACTGGAACGACGTTTGGGAGTCTCTCAAACTTCGCCGACCAACCTCTTCTGCCTCATATCCCTCAATGTAGTTGCCATTTAATGAAAGCAGCTGTAGTGGCATGTCTTGGGCCACAGTGCCTGATAAATGTCTTCAGCAATACCTTTCATCAGGTGCGAAACTTTTTCGCCCTCGGGCATTGAGGATTAACTTCCCGGCAAAGTCCCCAGACACTCTGGATAGCCTGGGTACTCTCCAGAGAGTTGTGCTCTTGCTTCAATGGACCTTTACCTGCACCGTTTGAGGTTCGAGAGTATAAAAAAACAGCTGTGGAGGAATAAACAAAACGATCGCTTATAAGACGACTCAGAAATAAAAGCAGTTCTGAGTCAGTGCTAAGACGACCAATGGCTGCCTTGCAGGCTAGTCACGTGTCGGAGGATGTAACGCTCATGCATAATGGTCCATTGTTCTTTTCTGCCTTTCTGGTATATTTTTCGATTTCCCTCCAGAAAATCCACTTAGTTCAGCTTGTAAATTGTATCCTGCAGAACCGTTGCAAGTCTTCATTGCTGTGTACCACATTTTGTATATACAAATCTGAGGAAATAGAAATAAACAACAGGCCACATCTCATCCACGTTTGAATTTCAATTCTGCACCCTGTCATATTTCTCCTGTAGTCATTTCGTCAGGTGTCTTCCGTAGTCTCTCCTCGGAAGTTGATTGGCCCTCAGCCTGGTGGTAAGAGCCATTTATAACTATTGGCCTAGTTTCCTGTCCGCCATCTTTTGCTTTTCTGCTCTCAGTAAATACAGTCCCCATAAATCGGAGGTATTCCTCTAAACGAAGGTCATGACAGAAGGCCGTTACTATATCACCTTGCAAGAGTATTACCTCGGCCTTCCACCAACATCTGTCACGATGACGTAAAGAATTTACAGGATACGCTTAATAAACAGACAGACGAGATTATAGAGTCAAAGCAACTTGCGAACATCACAGACAGAGAAAATCATAATTTCATTACTGATGGGACTCGTATATTATACAATACATGAATACTGAGAAACATCAACCCAAAACAGTTTAAAGAAAATTCTAGAATTTGTCCTAACCTGAACAAACACTAAATAACATTCTAAATTAAAAAAATCCAAGTCTTCTCGATAGATGCCATGGCGTGGACCCTCGAAACCACAGACGGGCGGTTTCGAAGTCCAGTGCTCTGCCCGCCACAGTGAACGCTTAGAGATCGATCTTGTGGCAATATCATTTGCCAGGCTCAGAGCCAGACGCTGAAAGTGGCAGGCAGTACATTTGGAAAACCATATTTTTCTCGCAGTGGGCAAATATATGTGGCGTGTTCGTCGTGTCAGCCAACACAGCCCTACATCCGCGTAAATAACGTGGTAATAAAAGTATATATACAAGATAAACAGTTTACATAACTATATCAGCACTACATGTACAGTAAAATCTCCTGCGTCAGCCGTCCAATTAAGTATTATCAACTGTAAGAACTTTACTTTCCCTTTCTAAAATGCAACAAAACATTTGAATATCTGCATTAAAAAAAATAATAATTAAATTTTTTCCGCACAACGAGTCGGTAAAAGCTAGTAATATAATAAAGTGAACGGTGGTCTGTTCTGTTTGAGTTACGTTCATGGCAAAACCATTACGAAACTGATTTGTTAGAAAATTGGTAGATTTGTAGCTTGAAACCGGGAATCGACATAGGTAGTGTGAATTAGTGTAAATTATTTAATTTTGACTACGATTAAAATTAAAAATTCACAAAGAAAGTTTCATTGACTACCCAGGATCTGAGATGAAGATTCCTTTGATTTTCAATCTAACTGTCACGTGATCCTTCAGGAATGCGAAAAACATGTGGAATAAATACATTTTAACAACTGGTCAGATGACTTTTCCTGTAACTTCGGAACAAATTGTTCGATAAACATTATTAGTAATATCTAAATTTCAAACTTTACTTTTCAATATACCACTTTATATCTGATGACTCTTTTCTTCATCTGTATTAGATTTCTTTTAACTTAATAATTTACCTAACACATTTGCAGACGATTTTGAAATAACGCAAATTTATAGCTACCTGCCAAGTGTGTACCAACGTATGACTTTTAACTAATTTACTCTTTATTTCGAAAAATTTCCATGGAACAGAGAGTGTTTAATTCATGCCTTCCGATAAATAATGACATTAGATCTCAGTTCAAAGATACAAACTCCTATAAAATAGTACCCATGCTTGCTGTACCAGGGCCAGACGCTGAAAGTGGCAGGCGTACTGGAAAACCATATTCGCATGAACATTATATGCGGCGTTCTACGTGTGTCCAGCCTCATCACAGCCCTCTACATCCGTCAAATAACGTGGTATAAAAAAAGTATATTAGCATAGATAAACAGCTTTAATAACTATATCAGCATACTGTACAATACACCCTGTCACCGTCCAATTCAAGTATTATCAACTGTAAGAACTTTATCTTTCCCTTCTACGCACACAAAACATTTGTACATTCGTGAAAATAATAAATACATTCGTGCAAAAAATAATTATTCAAATGCTTTTTGCGCATGGAGTCGCGGGTAACAGCTAGATTAAATATAATAAATGTGAACGTGTGTCTGTTCGTTTACGCTTTCATGGCAAAACCTATTAAATCCGATTGAGAAAATTGGTAGATTTGTAGCTTGCAAACCCAGAACGGACATTATGGTGAGGTGAAATCAATGCTACTAATTAATTATTGACTAAGCAGATAAAAGATACAATTGAGAAAAAGCTCCACAATTGACTCGCTGATTAGCGATGTAAGATTTATTTATTTTTCAATGACTGTCACGTGATTCTTTCAGGACGCAAAATGGAATAAATTATTTTAAAATCACATCATCACGTGATCATTTTTCGGCTGTAACTTCGACCAAATTGTCCGATTAAAAGCATTTTTATACCCATCTTAAAGACAAACTCTACCTTTCTCAATGCTACCTTTCATTGTTTCAATTGTATTTCGGTACTATTTTTTCCCTTCAATTTTTATTCACTTTTTAAATTTTCTAACTTTAATTACGTGCAGATTTTGAAAATAACGCAAATCTATAGTAGTTACCTTGCTGACAAACGAATAGACTTTAAACTAATTTGATTCTCATTTCTGGAATAAACTGCTGGTTTATCTTTATAAATATTCATAAAAATATGCGTGAAATTAGCATGCATCTGTCGGTCGTTTGTCGTCGATGACAGAAGTCCCTCCTAAACGGTGAACGATAGTGAATGAGAAAACTCTGACATGGTGAGCATTCCGCATACGAGTCAGGCGTCAAAGGTGCTCATTTATAAATTCTTTCAGAGTTATTAGTTCTTGAGTATATTTGTGAAAAATAACGAAACCATAGCCTACTTTAAGCCTAACGCTTAAGTTTCTGCCAACTAACTTTGAAATATTTATTAGATCAAAATTATTTTATGCCATTTTAAGTGAGCAAAAAAGAACCTATCTTTTACGATATCGAATCATGTGCGATAAAGTGTTTTCTCTGTTATTAATGGGGCTTTTAAAATATTTTGATGAACGTAATTTCAATGACCAGTGGAAATGTGATAGACAACGTCTTGCCTCTTCCCTGCCGGCTCTCTCCCCCTTTCTGCGGTGTCCTCGACGTCCGGCTGTCGACGGATGACGGATGTTTCAGATTTTGCTGTATGCCGTTTGTTGAGGACACGTGAACTTTCCATTGCAGCCAGTGATCAGTGAGGACAGGGAGTTTGCCAGCTGGGCTGATAGCTGGTCAGCTCTTAAACAGAAGATACCGTCCCAGAAAGTAGGGAGAAAAAACATCTATTTCTGCATATAGCTTTTCTAAAGCAATCTGAATGAAGAAGTTCATCGGCTCCATGGTTTTGGGAATTTACCAGTGCAACAAAGACTGATCGGAAATAGTTGGCCAAGCGTCGCCGCTCGATTGGTAAAATGATCGGTACATTTCCAAATGAATCGTTTTAAGCTCGCCCCGACATCGCTCTGTGACCTTCCTTATCAGAAGAATAGCAAAAGGTCGAGAAACGTCATCGGCGATGTGATTCTTTTTAGATGATTGTTATTGGTCGTCAAGGCAAATGTAGAATCGTTCATAGATGGCGCTGTGAATAAGCTGCCGACCCGTTCTTTTCTTTTCAATCTTTTCTTCTTTTGCTACCGGTTACAGGCGACCTCCAGTTTCATGGCCTTTGTTGTACATCGTCGGTAAGTAAATACTTTACTTTATATAATTGTGTATACTCATTACTAGTATGACTTATATAGTATTTTTAAGTACTCACTTATCAGAATATATTCGATAATGAAATTTGAAACTAAAAGATTTGTTTTATGTCATTTTCATTCTATGAAAAGAAATTATCTGATGAAAAAAACATCCCTTTTTTCGATTGAAGAATGAATTTAGTGAAATGTACCTCTGTATTTGTTTTGAGTTATCCACAACCTGGTTGTAGGGGTGGTTATGAATCTGAATAATTCGTGACAGTTGTTTAACTTTTTGTGTTACCCCGCAGTTTATTTCAAAATATAATTTAAGATCAACTTAAATTAATATTTTAAATAATGATTGTAATTTGATTTGAAGACGTATAACGTTAGATAAATTACTTACTAGTATTATTGAATAATAGTTTCAAAGTGCATATGTACCGTATATTTTATGTAAATTGTTGTTTTTAAAAAATAATAGTTATATAATATAGAATGTATTTACGTAATGTGTAACTGTGTGTTTAGAAGGTGAATTTTATTATTTTGCCATTTAACTTTATATTATTCGTATTTAGAATATATCCTGATTATTTTGACACATTTCCTGTGTTTTTAAAGTGGTTGTTTTCATTTTATTGCATACTTTTGGTTTTGTGAATTATCATGGTGGGTTATTAGCCAACATGGCGGCTCTGAGATAGCGTCAGTGCATTTTCACACAACTTTGTAATCCATGCTTATTCTTTTGCGAACGTATCTAAACCTGATTATTTTAATCAGACCATCGCCACGTTTTATTTCGTTTATTTTTTTTGTGTTGATTGAGTCTGTAGTTAACTTTTATGAGTAATTTATTTTTCTGTTAACGTCCTATTTGAAGCTCATGGTCGCCATGTCATGACTTCAACCACATCAATCAATTTTAATCATGCGGAAATTACCTGTTAGCGTATCCGACTGCCTCAAAAATCGTCGTTTTCGACTTGACTTAATTTTGTAGCCCGTTTAATCGGCTTGAATTTGTCTCATGAACTGCAAATGGAGTTGCAGCCGTTTTATTACCGAGTCACAAGCTAAAATCTGGGGACCGAAAGTTGCATCTGAAAACTGAAGTTGTAGATTTCTTTTGAGTTTTCTCAATAAAGTACATTTTAATTCATTCTAATACTTTACGATTTCTTACATGTAAGCGAATGTTAAAATTTTAAGTCTCTTCTTTAAAAATATTAATCTTATCACTGAAAAATTGGCAATAGCATCCCTCCTTCATTGTTTTGTTTTCATTCAAACGAGTTACTTCTGTTCTCCATCTTTTGAATCATACATCAGCCTTTTGAATGAAAACTAGTTCTAGAGTTTTGTAACCATGAGCTACTCATGGCAAGGAAGCTGAAAAAATAACATTAAACATATACAAGTTATTCTTTCAAAAAAATGTCTCGAACACAGTCTTGGATACCAATGTTCTTACTTAATATTGTCGATAAGCATATTATTATGTAGTTCTGACACCTTTTATTTCTTAAATTTTATTTTTACTATGTTTTGGCGCCTTATACCTCCATTGATTGAGTATTGCGTCATCTTCCTAAATTGCGGTATTTTATCTTCATTTACTAATAAATTCCTCTTATTTTAATCGGTATATTTTTCTGACATTTTTCAGTATATTTCTTAATTTCTACTCTTTTGGTTTAATATTATGTGCTCTTGCTCTACCTTGTATTTGGATGCAAAGTGGTTTTAAGCTCCCCGCGCTATTAATTATTTATTTATTCACGTTTTCTGTCTTCCCATGCACTACACATCAGTTGACAATTGTTTTGCATTTGAAAGCAATGAGTATTACATTTTCATGATTGCTTTTTTTTTCTTTTCTCTAGTTGTTACATGCTGAAATGAGTGTTTTATTTTTTTCTTAAAATTATTAAACCTCTTTTTACTTAACTTATTACCTGTAATACTCAACATTAGCACTTGACAGCATTAATTTGTGTCCATATACTCAATATAAAATGAGTCTAAAGTTAAGTTCTGTCATCTGTTGGCAGAAAAATAGAAATATTACACTCAATGTAGACAGGCATATGAAAGAAATTTAGAGCTACTGAAATAAATAATTCATTAGATTATGCAGATTTACATTTCCCCATTCGCCTTGGGGTTTAAAAAAAAACTTTAGAAAATTCTCAGAATCTACCCCTTTCAATCTGAAAGTGCTAGTATTTCTTCCACTAGTTTCAATTCTGCCATATAGTAATTCATAGCGTAATCTGATTCTTGAATGGTATATTGCAACCAGTGTTAATTTTTCAGATAAAGGATGAAATAGGTTGATATATCGAAATCTTTGATTCCTAAAGCTGATGATACAGACCTTCAAAAAACCTTGTGCATGTTTTATAAAGCACAATGGTTCAGTGCCTTAATAAATGATATTCTCAAAATTTTAAAACCATATTCACTACCTAAGGATGTCAAAAAATTTATGAATAATCCCTCAATGTCTTCCTGCTAAACAGTTATAATGAAACATTTATTTTGATTATTGACAGGTATTAAAGAAAAAATAAAAAAAAGGTTTAATTGTAAATAATGGTAAATTAAATTTGCTATTTAAGATTGATGTATTACCTTCTTTACATAAAAGTTCTAATAAAACAATTTTGGCCCATTTGTCAAATTGAGGATTGTTGATGAATCACCTTTCCCTTGTTGTGGCTGTATTCCTGGGCTTCTTCTAAAACTAGATACAGTTAATGATTTTTCTTATGATATTGTTGATGAACTGACCAATTTGAAAGATAGGTAGTTTAGATAGAATATGAAATCAGCATTAAAGGTTTTGTTTGTGATGCCCTGCCTGAGCATTTTTTAAAATGCATCAAAAATCAAAATACGTTAGTCAGTGAAGTGTTTAAAGGGAAACGGATACAATAACGAACTGACTTTTCCTGATTCTAATGCCCCTAAACGTAAAGATTCAGATTTCGATCTTTTCTCACATGATAATGATTCTGGATATATCTTAGAAAAGTCACCTCTTTTCTGAAAGTAGATATAGGTTAGTAACCCAATTTCCATTGATTATATGCATATGGTTTGTCTGGTATCAAGGAGAAAGTTATTAATTTCTGGGTGCCGAGGCCTATTAAATGTACATTTAGAGATATTGATATTTTGTCAACAGGTTGGTATCTTATAGTAGGAATATTCCAGATGAGCTTCCAAGAAAACCACGAAGTCTGAGAGAAATTGATCGATGGAAGGCCGCTTAGAATTAATGTTTCTTTGTAATTAGGGCCTGCAGTCTTGTGCATTACCATCTAATCGCTACAATCATTTTAATTCTTTTGTATGTCGCTATAGAATTTTGTGTAATGAAGTAACCATCAGAGATAACTTGTCATTTGCAAAAGAATTATTGTTAAAAAAAGTAAATGTATGTATGATCTGATTTGCTGCATAATGTGCATAATTTAATTCATCTGGGATGTTGAAAAAATTTGGACCATTAGATTCTTTTTAGCACTTTCTTTTGAAAATTATTTAGGTCAGCCAGAAATGTTCGCACTCCAAACAAACCTCTGCACAAATATGCAGAAGAATTTTAATGTAGTTTTCACCAGATTTTCAGGCTGTCAGTTTTCAATTCATGCTAAAGGTTGAATTACTTCTTTTGTAGAAGGGCCATGTTCAAAGTTAAGTTTAGAAAGAGGGTTTCATCAGCGAAATTCCCTCTTATGCTCAGTCAGTAATGTTGAGGGGATGGGAAAATTATTATTGTTTCAGCTATTACTTTTGTGATAAAATTATATTCATAAAAGGCAGGATTTAAGACAAAAACAGACTTTTACCAAAACCATGTTGTTCAACAATGCTTATACATTTTACGTTACTCACTTGCTTAAATTTTAAAAGTTATTCAATATCAGATGTGAAGGAGAAGGGCATTTGTTACCATATTAAGATGGATTTATATACACTTCACTTATTCATACTATGTCAAATTAAGATATTAGATATAAAAGTTTAATTTAAGCTACTTTTTTCAGGGCCACAAAAGTTCATGATTTAACATTATTTTCTTAGCTATGATTACTTAAAAATGTAACAAAATCAAACTGTAAAAAAAAGATTTATTTTTTATTTAGAGGAATGGGAAGGATTTCAAAGGATTTTTTTCCCAGTCTTATTGTATTTACAAAAAAGTTACTCTTGTCATTATATTAACAGTAGAGAGACAATACTTAAACAAATATATAATTTTCTAAAAATCGTGATTAACCTTATCTTGCGGAAGTATTCTGTGGGGAAAAAGGCATTAAGTTTAACAATTTATGAAAACACTATATAATATACATATTCTAAATTAAATTATTTATCCCTTGAAAATTCTATAATGATATCATACTCCTTGCAGCCTCCCAATTTCTACATTACATCAACTACAATTGTTATTTCCGTAAATGTGGCTTTAAATTGTTTTCTTGCGTATTTTCAGTGCAAGCATTTTGGTATGTTGAGACTCAACAGTTTAAATACCAAATGTCGTATACTGCAGAGTATATTGTCGAACTCGTTACATGTAGTATAACTGAGGGCTGAAACTTATTAAGATTCAGCAATATATGTAAATGCTCACATGGCATGTATATATTTTACAGAAATGTTGCTCATTGTTATATTTTATGTTTGGTTTTATAAATTTAAGAAAATTTGCTTTAAAACTTATATAGTGTTGTAAATTTGAAATAATCATACTAAATTTGACATTCATCGGAAACCAAATTAGAATAAAAGTAAACTTACTAGTTTCCTCTTTAAAGTATTATTTGTATTACATTTTTCTCTAATAATAAAGCATTTCAATTTATTGTAGGTAATTTTGTTCGTTCTTATTATTCTGAACTGGTATTTTCTGATTCACGCATAATGAAATGAATACATCCGTAATCACCCCTGTTATTGTTTGCATGTAATTTCTTACAAAAACTAAGTACAATTTGACAGTAGATCGGTTAAATTTTATTTGCTATTTCATTTTTTCTAGATGGGATTCTCTATTATTCGTATATGGAAAAGTATAAACATAAATTAAAAGAAAAATGGGCTTTTTATTCTAGCTTATTTATAAAATCTTATTTTTTGTGCTTTCAGCGTCAGTGAGGGAGCACCATGTTTGAGAAAACAGACCAAGAGGTAGAAAAAATAGTGTGAAAAAGTGCTTGGTGTACGCAAAGGACAGAAAGGGGTAGATCTCATCGAATAAGCAGCTCTGCAAACTTTGGAAAATAAAATATTTTTGTATATAAATAAATTTGTGAAAGTTTTTCATCTGGGCAGTTAATGTTTTTTTATTTGTAATTTATCCATTCTATTTATCATGATTATATTCCTTGGCCAGAATGTTTAATTGAAATAAAGTGAATTTATTGATGAACATTAATGTTTCCTGACTGAATAAATTGACAGTTATGAATGGAGAGAATCAAATAATCAGGCAGTGTAAAGAACAAAAGCGAAACTGCTCTCTCGTAATTTTTATAGGTTGATATAAAGGAAGGAGAAAATAACCAGTAAAATTTGTTTCAATAAGAAAGCAATATTGGTACACTAATATGGCAAATATACTGTAAATAGATTTATAGTTACGATTGCAAGAAAGGTAAATATTACTGTATGATAAATTGAGGAAGGAATTTTCTAAAGTGTATTATATCTGGGAATTCTGCACACCTTTCAACTGTTTTGTATATCAAAAAAGTTTAATTGGGTCATTCTACAGAAAATGTACCATTTCAAACTAAAATATTTCAGATTTCAAAACCTTAAATTCTCCTTTTTTTCATTTTATATGAAATCTGCTGTAGTTTAGAAGTTACTACAATATAAATTACTAAATTTAAATTATTTTACCTATAAATAAAAAAACATATATAACACAAGAAAAATTAATAATTACTACACTAAAATAAATTGTAAACATTAACCAGCTCTGCAGAGAATTAGAAAGAAATTATTAAATTATCTTAATGAAATTATTAACTTGATTATCCTCAATATAAAAAAACATCGGTATATAGCTTAAATTTTAGTCATTCATTTTACGAGTTTTAAATTTGTGTTTAATGCATGTATAATATCAGTATAGTCTCGAATTGCTGGCTAAAAAACAATGCATCTTACCTCCTTGACAATTGAAATTGGAAAGCGTGTCGTTATGAGAATTTTCTGTAAAAAAAATATCAGGCTTAATGGATGCTTTCAGGGGAAAATTTTTTGGCATTGTAATCTACATGCATATTAAAACAGATAAAATTGTATTTTTATATGCCTGAATTTCAAGGTCACGAAGGTCATATTTTTTGATGAATAACCAACCATTGTTTCTAAGAACAAAAATTCTGTCTACTTGTCTCTAAACTAAAAGTTCATTTACTCCTTGTAGCTGTAATAAACAAGATATGATGACATGCATCATGGGGAACAATGTGATAAAGCAGAGTACTGCCATTTACATTTTAAAATTAGTTTATATTAGTAACGGAGGAGAGAATTTATTGTGTAAACATCATTCATTGTTACCTAAAACAAACCAAAATCGGAATATAAAAAATTTAAAATATGCTTAAGATTAATATTTGAGACACTTGTGGCAGGAATAATAAATATTTAAATATGTTTTATTGCTATTGAACGTTGTTACCAGTCACACCAGGTGTGTGACATATCACGGAGATAAATTCACATACTGTGAACGAAATAAATAATAAAGATCAATAAGGTAAATTTAAGGACTGTTTTGGGGCTACTAGATATATTTTAACCACTATTGAAAACATTGTTTAATCAATTATTGATCAGATTTCAAGTTGTAAAATAGAATGACGGAAAATGTACATTTTCTGAAGAATGACCCAATTACATTTCTATTATTTGAGTGCGGGCAAAAATAATTTTCATAGGTTATTATTTACTCGTCTAATTTTTTCAATTTAAAGACGCGGTTTTTTTAAAATGTTGAAATAAAACGTCTTTAATGCTGTATTTCTTCAATAAATTAAGAGGATATAATTAACAGGAATGATATAAAATTTATACCTCTTCTTTTTATAGGCTGAAACATAAATAAAAAAGTAATTATCTTTTCAATAAAAGGAATAATATTAGCATTTATAATACTAGAACAGTGCACAGATTCAGAGTTACTGATTATAATATATAAATATCAGTTAGTTATAAATTACAGAGAAGGTTTGAAAAGGCCTGTTAGTTTCTAAAACCCTGCAATTTATTGTCGTATTTGATGCAAAATTACTTGTATAGTTATACATAATTGTGGCAAATTAAATTCTCATAGCAGATTTTACATAACGTTATTTATCCACAATTAAAAGCTTGTTAAATTTCTACTTTAAATAGTAGCAAAAAACTATATAGAGACATTGCTATGACGTAAATGATTAAGAAATGTCTGTTTCAGCAACTCGAAATTTTCTAGTCTATTGATTAAATCACTTGTAACGCGTAATTATTAAAGTGAAAAGAAGTAAAGCATGAACCATCGGATAAAATGCGAATTTACGTCGGTAATGGTAGATTTGACCTCGCCCCATTATTGCCCTATAATCGGTAATCGTCGTAAATGCATCGGCAAAGCTCGTAAAACCGTTTTGGGCGATTTATTCCCTAGCTTTCAAAGCCACGTAGAAGCGGTGCGCTGCATACCAGGCGACGTCGTGAAGATGTCGCCAACGATGTGAACGTCGGCGGGCGATGTTTGGCCGATGATGTTTTGCTGCCTCATCACGCGTCGTTCCTGCCAACCAGACAGCGCGGTGGTCGAATGACCCAAGACGCATACCAATTTCACCGCCCGTGGAACCGTATGAGGTTCTGTCCAGTCCACTTCCTTTGACCTTCCGATCAATTACAGATGTATCTCCAGAATGTTAGAACATCGCACAAACCCCGGGCTATTAACACGTAGTCTTGTAAGTCGAGCCTAAATACTCTAAGATTTTTTTGTTTCCGAGCTCTGAAAGACGAAGATATTCTTTGTGCAGAAAGGGTACCTTTGAGAGATGGCTATAGAGGTGCTTTTTTCTTTCTTTTATGTAGTTTCATTTACTATCATAAATCTTAAAAATCATGAAACTCATCTGTAAGAAAAAGGTTTTCTTGCTTAAACTGGATCAGACACTAAATGACATCTATGAAGACATTCACGAATCTTCTTTAGCGTTTGGGGGGGGAGTTTATAAAGAAGAGAAGGATTTCATTTGAGTTAGGCCTCAGTGTTTGATCTGTCTTCATGGAAAATAATTGGTAGCAAGTCTTCAGTTTTTTGAAGTGTAGAGAAAGACATAGCGTATCTCTACAAAGGAAAAAAAAAAAAGAGGTAAGCTGAAACTATTCTCTATTTTTTACATTGCTTTTGTAGTATTAAACACTAGCGCATCCGCTACCAACCGACTCGTCCACCATGTTATTATTGTCTTAATTTGATTATATTATATTATTACTTTAACAACAAACTTTATTATTATATTAACAAACTTAAATTCTCAACATTAATTTTTGTTAGTTAAAAGAATTAATTGCAACAAAGACTGAGAAAGAAATTAGCAAGCAAAGAAAAAAAAGAAGAAAAAAAGAACAGTAGAAGGAAAATATTAGCATTTGAGAAAATTCATGCAGTATGTTTTTGTGTCTCACGAACCAATGACAAAGTCTTACATTCAATGTTAAAAAAAGTCTAAAAAACACGGATTCAATGAAGATTATTTTTGAAATTTTGAATAATTATATCTAAAATTATTGCCCATTATTGCTTATTAGAAAGTGAAAATTTAAATCTCATCATATCAAATAAATGAATTGCATAATCTCAGAAGATTATCTTTAATTATAAAGTATAGAACTTAATTCATCGTTACAAAAGTAAATTTATAAAATAACATAGAAAATCTATCAAAAAATAAATTTATTTGAAGTAACGAAAAAGAAAGAAAAGACTGTATTTTAAAGAAAAGAGAAAAACTGTCGAAACAATGAAAATGGACTTGCATAGCAACAAAAGAATTTTAATTATAAGGATGTATTGTAAAATTTCAGAACTCTGATCTTTATGAATGCAGCACATGATCTTCAAAAAGATGAAAAAGTTTTAAAGTCCAAAAGTAAATTAAAATTTCAGTTACTTAAAATTAAGCAAGATTTTAGTTTTTCGAAATTCAAAAAAAGTAATATCGAACAAAAAGATTTTTGAATTACTTATAATTCAAAAATAGGTTTTAATGATACCATTTAGGTTAAAACGAACATTACAGTACAAATTAAACTCTTAATCATCCAAAGAAGTTTGTTTTAAGGTCTTGGCTCTTTCAACAGATGCCCTACTAATGGGCAGCATTTCTCTATACTTTATCGCTAAAAGCGTATACAGAAATATTTAACTTCCGAATTTAAATCAAATAACTGTAACTCTATACATTTAACGTAAAATTGGTGTTAAAGGGATTTACTTTAAAGACGCGGAAAGAATTAAATATGTTATAAATTGAATACATAATTATTAAATATTATAGATTTAAATTAATGTAATTAAATATTATAAAAATAAAAAAATTATATATATATGAATTAATATTATGATTGTAGATAAGGTGGTCTCCTCACTGGCTCTGAAATCACTATTTTCAGACCCAGTCCCTACTGCTCAGTGGTTGTATCTACCCACGAAGGTCCAACCGCTGAAAACTGTTTCCCGAACCTTCGGATATGCTTGCCATAAAGATAAACTATCAGCGAGTGCGCAGATCACAAGTAAGGGAAATACGTAAGAAGTGACGATCCTATCATAGGCATGAACTTCACCAAAAGGTGGATATTTACCTTTAAAGACAACAGCATCAATGGATGTATCAATGACAACTCAAAGATGACACAGCATGAGGAAAGCTATGCATATATCATTACACCCAATCAACAGTTCTTAGTATGTCAAGTATTTCTAAAATAATGTATTGATTTAAGTAGAACTTGTTCAGGACAAATAATCAATAGTCTGTGTAAATTATAATTAAATCTAAGTTATTTAATGTTTGGAATTATTACTAAAGCCTTAAAAATAAAAAAAGTTTTGTCATTAACCGGTTCTAGTGATGCTATAGCTCTCAATGTACTTCCAACTTAATTTGAGACTCATTGGTGCACCTTCTTGAGATGGACTATTAGAAGAGTTATATAGACAGCTATTAGGATTTAAAGGCTATAATTTTTCTATGAATCTTTTATTTTTTACAAGCAAGTAATAGATTTCGAGAGTTTGGAATCATGAAATAAATAATAAATATGGAGAAAAGTTTGACTTGCTCTCAATACCTTCCATTTCAAATATTAAGAAGTGGAATTTAATCGATGGGATTCAAAAGTCAGAAAGAAATCCCTTCATTTAAGAAATTTAAATCATTTCTTCTCAGAATAAATCCCTATATTATATTTAATATTCCTAATTTTTTATTTTCAACGAACTGTATAATAATTGAAAACGCAGAAACAACCATTATACTAAATAATTATCAAACATCTAAATATTTCTCGAAAAGATATCATTAATTTAAATTAAAAGCCATTATAAAAATATCATTCGCTCAAATAAAATTTTTAATCTGATAAATCTAGAAATAAAACAAGCCAAAAAAGACTTTAAATTAACTAAATAATATACCCATTAAAATTTAATGATGAAACTAAATCTTATTTTAACTACTCGTTACTCATTAGTTGAAAAAATTTTTCCAGTCATTTCTATGTGTCTGTATGTTTTGGAAAAATATTTTTTCTCGATACATTGCATAATTCGACATTTAAATTGTCTATTAAATTGTTTAATTTGTATTAATAAATGCTAACGACTACAAACTTCTTTTCACCATACTGCATATTTACCGATTAGAGTATATATCGTTGTATAACTGCTTCTGCGAGCAGACAAATTAAATTATAATAACGCAATAGTAGCAGCGCCAATGATTCTCAAGAGGCCTTCTATTAGCTTTTCACCAGAATTCTACTCTAAGAACAAAAGCCCAATGGAATAGCTAACATTGAATTTAATACAATTAAGACGGACAATTCGAAAACGGACTACATTTCCAGCATTTGATGAGAGTTGTACTGACTTCTAATGTCAAACAGCCGTATGCAGTGCCTTTAATTAGATGGACGAAATGCAGTTAAGAAAAGACTCTTAAAGGATTGTTTGAAGCACTATAGAACTTCTGAATCTCCTTTAGATGCAGACGATTCAATCTCAATGGAAATATCCAATGAAATTCTTCTAGAAGCAACTTTCTTTCACTTTAAATGAATGTAATTATCGAAAAACCTGTTTGCCCATTGATCTAAATAGAAAGTGAAACTAGAGCCCTTTATAAAATATTTTGTTCCTATGAACTCTTTTCGTAAGTTTGTGTCGAAGTAAAAAAATAGTGTGAACATTTCATGCTAGTAGATAAAACACTGGTTTTATTGAAATATTTTGATGCTTTAAATCCTTGATTTAAATTGAATAGAAACATTGAACATTGATGGGAGGCAAGAACGTTCGTTTAAGCGATAACTTCAGAAATCATTTTATCATTTCAAAGATGTGATCAGACAATAAGA
>BGPR01000005.1:4033907-4071081 GCA_013235015.1 Araneus ventricosus
CCCCCCCCCTTTCGACTCGTGTACGAATTGTCCTGTAACAATCATTTCTATTAATAATTTTAATTGCGTATAGGACTTTTGCGATGGAGAAATAACATTTTCACCATACATATGAGTCCCCGGAGTGGGGCACCACGAGTAGGTGTATGAGAAGTGGCTTGATTCAGTATGCCGCTTCTCGCTTCCCCTGGTAGGGGATACAATAATGGTGTGTAGTTATTTTTGGCCACATTTCCGATGACGGGACCTACCTCCTGCGAGAGGGGTAGGTGCATGAACCATTTTGTAACGGACCACAATACCCGTATTATTTTCGCGGCGACCCGGTCATTCAGAGACCCGTATGCCAAGGTAGGGTTGGGGTTTATCGTTATGGTTACCATATATATGAAATTTATTGAAAAAACAAAAAGGTATGCTTTCTGTGTAAGTACAATAAAAGAGAAAGAAATTGGGATGTCTTGTGGCACAAGAGCAGAAATAATTCTTTTCATTCAACAGAGGTACAGAAGTGCCACAATTTAGTTCTAAATGCAAAGATAGCTTCTTAACAGAAGAGAAGGCACGCTTGATATTTAATGAATTTCCGGTTTGCTAATCGTTTCATCGTGACAGTCTTTTCTAAAGTTTAGAGAATGAAATTTTAGGATTTACTACCTTGCAATGGTAATGAGAGGTACTTTTTAGAATTCTGCGAGCGTTAAAATCTGAAATCTTGTAGACTCAACTATACAATGTTTTTTTATTCATTTATAATTAAATATTATATCTTTCAAGTGGTTGCTTTTGAATAGCGAAAGATTGAACCTTTGCAACACAGCTGAAATTGCAATTCTGTGCATTGATGCTTTTTTGTGCAAATAAACCAGTTAATTATGGAAGGATATTCATACTGAAATATTCTTGTTCTGCTCACTTCGCGACTTGAAATTTTAATTTCCATTTTTTCCAGTTATTTCCCATCTACATATCTAAAAAAATAGGAAGTTTTTGTCACATTGGTTTATGTCATAGTATTGACTTCAACACATGCATCGTTTACCAGCAGTTGGACACCAACTGATATTGCTATAATGCAATCTAAAGACTTATGCAGTCTCAAATTTAATGCATATGCTTAATGAAAACGTAGAATTAGCCGTATACGCATCCACTCCTAGAAATTTTCAAATCAAATAATTATAATTTTTAAAGCAACCCTGTATAGCATAAGTACAATGTTAAAAAAACTTGAGGCTACAGTAAAACGGCGAAAGTCGAATGATGATTGCAAGTTGCAATGGAAGGAAATCACGAATATCTGACATCAATTCGATGTCTATCTACTCGAATCTTCGGTGAGCTATACCAAGTCTCAAAAGAAAAATTATCCCAGAACAAACAAATCTCATCACTTAAAATTTGAAATAAGAAGATAAAAAGAACCTAAATCATTAATTTACCTCTAATATTAACCGTTTGATTTTCTTTTCAGCAATTGCATCACTGAGAACTAGAATGGTTTACTCACAATTTTCGTTAAAATGAGCTATGCATCATAATGTAATGGAAAATGTGTTTTCTTTTTAATAAAAGCCAGAGTGGTTCAGAGGGTTATTACCTGTTCTTTACTAGATAGCAGCACCCGTCAAATGGTTTATTTTTAATGCTTAAAAAATACGATGCCCAGCTCAGTTAAGCTAAAACTCTGAGTTGGTTCACTCAGTTTCTCAAGATTTCATTCTGTCTCCGCTAGAATAAGAAGTGTGTTTTTAACTCTTTTAAGCATTGTGACATTTTTTTGTCAAAATGCCTTTCTAAATATATATTTAGTTATCAGTTCTCATGAATAAGAATTTTTATTTGTTAGCTTGGTTAAACGCTTTCAATCAATATAATATGGATAGAACAAGAAAGTATTATAGGTGGGACTATTTATATATAACATACGAAAAATAAACAGCAATGAAATTTTATAAATATAGCATGAGGACTTTGGCCGGTAAACTTTCATCTTATAACAGTATCATTAAATGTCAATGCATATAAAGCTATTTGATTCTCTGACATATAAGGCAGTTGAATGTGGCAAAAATTGAAAAAAAATCTCAGTGAAAAGGAATCAACATTTGTAGAAAGGCTGTACTATAATCAATAATTAAATGTAACGAATGCATGAATCAAAGTGATTATTATGTAAAAAGCAAATCACAGAAAAAAGAAATTTTTTCTATACAGTGTATTTTTCATAAACATTTATTTTTAGCCGGGTCATAGATGGGAGAAATCTGTCAAGAGTATAAAATAAGTCCATGTTATTTTTTAAATGCAATTCTTAAATATTATAATAAAATATTTTATTAGTTATAAAAAATTGCAAAAATAATCTCATCACTGCATTTCATGCTTTACTTTTAAAGCAATACATGTAGAATTTGCAATATTTAGGAATAAGTACAATAATAGACAGTAGCATCTTTTTTAACATTACGAAAATAAAGTGTCTTCTTTAGTACAGATGTCCCATCTTCATGCAAGCACATTAAAACCGGAACATTATGTTTTCCTCTCACTTATTAAAAAGAAAAAATATTCTGCAAGAATGCATTTCATTTTTATGTCTGCTTTTATTCTATTGCAACGTAATAACTATGAAAGCCTTATTAGCGCACGTGAGTCACTTGAAAGCATTATTTCCTTCCTATAATGGTTTATTTTTCCATTTGGAATAACTGCCGATCAATGATGATGTGTGCTTTTCTTTCCTTTATAAAGAATAATTTAACCCTGACAAAGGACATTTAATTTTTTTTTCTTCTAGCATTTCTTTTCGAGTTTGATGTGATCAGAAGCGAAAGTCCACATCTAAAAACAACAATTCGAATTGAAAACAGTAAAAAGATGACCCTTGAAACCATTATGCAATTTGCCGTCGAAAGTTCAATCACGTGCTCATTTGTGGTTTTCTCTAACCACAATAATTCAAAAGTTCTATCAGCCTGTAACTATATGGACAGTTCAGGAAATAAAAGGCGCACAAACAAAAAAGGAAAGATGTATTATGCTCTTCATAAAAGTGGGAAAAAAGGTTCTCCCATTTTGTCGAACAGGAAAATTTTCCAAAAAACTATTTTCGAATTGAAACACGGAACAAAGAATGCAGAAATTCTTTTTGTCAGAATGCAAATGGAAAAAGCTAGTATATTGTTATGCTTATCGAATTTCGGGAATGGGTTCTCTCTCTATTTTCATATCTTCAAATAATAGAGTGCGTTTCAGTGCCTTTAAAGATTCACCTGCCTCAAGATCTTTTATTCAATAAAAGGAGAGATGAAACATTTCATTCAAATAATTTTCTTTGTTCTTTAAGTACTATCGATTGACGTTAATTAATAAAATTTCGTTCAAAATTCTACTTGAATTTTACTAGTGAAAATAATTGTATATCCTGAGAGAATGTTTTTGTTATTGTGTTTAAGATCAAAGTTTTTATTTTAAAATAATAATTGAATTTTAGTTTTTTTAAAGCATTGCAAAAATTATGCAGCAAATATTTCCAAAGTATTATATGCTGATTGGCCATAATGATGGAAATGCAACATAAAATAAATCGTAAGTTCAAGATTCTTCAGGTGTTATTCACGGGTACTTTGAAATTAAACAGCTAAAGTAAATTGCAATTTAGTTTGAAACCATATGATATTAAATTCTTTTGTAAATCTTTCACGAAGGAATTTTTTCTAATTTTAGAAAAGAAAACACTATCCTATGATAAGCAAAACGAAACAAAACTTCGTAAGTGGTAGAAATATTCAAATTATAGAATAGAATAAAAGATGCTAGTTGTGTAAGCATATAACGTTTCAAGACATTTGCATGAAGAATAAAGAGACCCATAAGGATAAATTCCTGATGAATGCAGCATTGAAAATTCACATCTCTCGGGGCATATAATAGTTGATTGCACTATATTATTTTCTGTCTTATAGTTTTCTATTTTCACTTACTTTGTTGTTGCTTTTGTAAACATTCTTTTTTTTATTTTAAAATTTTAAATAATTTTTCACTGCATACTTGGATTGTTTCAAACATAGAGATATATTTCACATTTAAAACTTTTAGTGGGCGAAATCTGTATGCCCGAGTGGAAGGGACAAGTTACTAAATGTCTTCTACAAAGGAAATGTATGTAAATGTCGCAGAAGCAACAATGTAGATCAGACAGCAACAGCATCAGTTATAACTCATAATCGATTTCATCTGAAAAAGTATTTATAAAACTCTGTACGTAGCTGAATGGAGTTTAATACAGCAGTAGAGATGCGATAGAATATCACAAGAATCATTAGAATAATGGAGCAGAATCTTTAAGGGGCAGAATTTATCGAAATGGAAGAGAAAGGAGGTAAGAGGAAAAAATGCTTGAGAAAGGACTTCTTGACATACAGTCCAAAACTTGCTGCTGAACCTTTATTGCCGCAATTGACAATTGCCTGATGTATAATGAACATTGGATGCTGTTGTGGTTTTACATTTTATTCAAATGGAGGAGGTTGGCTCACAAGAAAGAAAAAAGTTCTTTGGACAGAAAACCATCAACCCGGATTGGACTGGCCCTCTGCGAATAGTTGAGATAGTTGTTCAGACCTGGGTCAACATTATGTTCATTTTATGTTGTTCGAAAAAAACTGAGAGTAAATGTGAACTTCTTGCCGCTTTTGAACTTCGTACTGTTTGTCAGCATTTATCTTGCCTTTGGTTGCAATAGGTCACAAGTACTGGTTACATTGAGTTTATTTAAGGCATGTGACACTAAAGCCATCTATTAATCAAACAGTTATTTTGTTTCTATAGACCTGATACGCCATGCAACATAATTTGGTATGATAATAAACGGCTATATAATCAAATATCAATAGACAGATTTTAAGATGTTCCTGCTTTCCTAATCCGCAAAATTAGTAGAAGTTTGACCAATAAAAAATTATTACAGTATGCGTGGATATTGGGTGCATTTAAATGGTAATTTTTAAGCACTAACAAAATGTTATTAATGCTACATGAATCATTATACCAAAGGATGGCATTCACTGTCTTACTTAATAATGGCATTGCTCAGAGAGACGTTCTTTCTTTTCATTATAATAATCTATGTATAGTTTTTGGACGAAAACATGAATATAAACGTTTCTTTAAGGGTATAAGAGTTTCTGTAAGAGATTTAATGCTTATTTGTGAACCATTATGTTACCATTAATTGCGTTTTACATAGTTTTCAATTCTTCTATGGGGATGGCGCAGTTTAGCCAAAAATGGCTCTTGCGCCATTAGCCATTAAACACCAACCAACCAACCAACCAACCAACCAATCTTCTATGGGGAAATTATTTTATATTGCTATATAATGACAGAGCAACAAAAGTTTCATATAATTTTTATAAAATTTGGTCTATAATTCTGCTATTACTGAAGTTCTACTACGACACATCAGCTCTATCAGTGAAATAGTCTTCATAAATGGTTTTTATACATGGAAATACGAAATAAAACAAATATAACTTCACGTTTTAAATTTTTCATGTTTAATGAAAGTGGTGCAAACATAGTAATTGTATGCTTTAGGTATCTAACATAGCAATTATAAATAATATAAATGTCCATGCTAGTTTAAATATTCCTCCGAGAACGTTGAGGTTTGTACTTTCTCTGTCCTAAAACATTTTCTTAAAGACATATGTGAAATTCTGTTTTAAGGATTGTTGGGTAGTAAAACTCTCATACTTTTTCCTGTCAGGATAATATTTTATAAGTTTTTAAGAATTTCAAAAATTAAATATATCGAACATTTATGTAATACTAATTTAGTAACACAATTGACAAGGTAAAGATTCTTTCAAGTAATAATTTAATGAAAAATTAAATTTGGCTTCCAATACAAAAACTTGTAATTTATCCCTTCAACCAGGATGGCCGCAGTAAGTATACTTGCAGAGTAGTGCGCTCAGTCTTGAAATTTCCTACACAGAGCAAACTAGCACTTCCCAACAAAACTAGAAAGAATGCCTAACAACACGAGACTCTTTTGTACTCCTTTCAAACCATACAAAGAATAGTTTATTAAGTGTAGGAATATAAAATCGACTTGTGAGCATTGGGAAGATTATGGTGTAAGTGCTTAAAGAAATGTACATATTTCAAAACAGTAAAAGCATTAACTTCATGTAATCAAGGAATTAACTTTTGTAGCACATTTCAAAAACTGAAAAGAAGTCCTGGCTTAAACTCCATTCAATGAAAATTTTTGAAAAGTTAATTAATTCAAAGTAATTTAAGACAAAATATGTTGTTGTATTTATTCCTGTGCTTGCCAACTAGAAACACTTGAGAAATCACGGTTGATGTTTTATCGTGTGGTTTTGTTAAAAAACTAAAATCCTTTAATTTTTATTGTTATGTTAAACTATAATTTATTAATTAATATTTCATACAATTTCTCTTATTGTTACTTTTATCTAAGTAATTAGCATTTTAAAAGAGTTCGGCTTTAAGATCTCATCCTGAATCTGAACTTGCTTCATTTTAGTTCAAATTAGTGTACTTTCAATTACTTTTACTTATGCAACATTTCCGAGTTTACAATGCTTTTATTTAATATTATTTTTTATTGTTTTACATTAGTGTAAAATATATTGGGTTGAATTCAACAGTAAATTTATTATTTATAGTGCTTTCATAAATCTGAATATTTTTAAATATGACTTCTGGTGAAGAAACCCTGAATATAGGATAAGCCATGGTTATGTACACTCACTTTCAAAAGTTAAGGACAATTCTTAAGATGGGAAAAATTTGGATTTAATATGAATACTATGGTTCGCAATCAGTTGCGGAGAATCGTGGGATATACTATCGACGTAACTCACATTTTACAGTGAAGATTCGGTCACGAGGGCAATTAGGGTGGCCACCAGAAAGGGATGAAGGAGAAAATAGAGTTTGACCCATCTTGTTTCACAGAAAGCTGGTAACGAGATATAACTTTTATCAATGGTTATGTTTGATGTGCATATTTACATGCATTTTCGTAAACACAGCACAAATATTCGGGAAGATATAAAGGTTTTCTTAAAAAATCCCAAATTTTCCCGTATGTTTTTTGCTTATAACATGCAGGGTTTTCCATCAAATTGTGCGAAACTTACAGAATTCTTGGCAATATGTAAAAGAAAAATTAAAATTTGAATAAAAACATTTCATTATTACAGGAAATATAAGCATTTGTAGTAAATAATTCTTTACTGCGCCTTTGCAAAATGTAGCATAATTTGTTTTCACATGTTCAGAGCCAGATATATAGGGCAACTTATATAAAAATTCTAAGTTCAATACCATTAGTATTCAGAAAGATATAGGCATTTCAAGAGCTGAATTGCTTTTATTCTCTAAGAGAAACAAAATGATGAAGGTTTTTTAGCTTCTCTTAGAGTGTACCGAAATTCCTCAAGTTGCCATGCCGATATCGTTATGAATACTATTGGTATTTAACTGGAATTTGTATATAAGTTGCCCTATATCTCTGGCTCTAAAGACAGGAAAGAAAAATTACGCTACATTTCGCACATGCGCAGTAAAAAATTATTTGCTACAAATACTTATATTTCCCGTAATATTGAAATGTTTTCATTCAAATTTTAATAAATGCTTCTTTTACATATTGCCAAGAAGTCTGTAAGTTTCACACAATTTGGTGAAAAACTCTGCATGTTATAAGCAAAAAACATGCGGGAAAATTTTTGGATTTTTTAAGAAAACCTTTATATCTTCCCGAATATTTGTGCTGTATTTACAAAAATGCATGTAGATATTATGCACATCAAACATAACCATTGATGAAAGTTACATCTCGTTATCAGCTTTCTGTGAAACAAGATGGGTCAAACTCTATTTTCGCCTTCATCCCTTTCTGGTGGACCCCCTAATTGCCCTCGTGACCGAATCTTCACTGTAAAATGTGAGTTACGACGATAGAATGTCCCACGATTCTCCGCAGCTGATTGCGAACCATAGTATTCATATTAAATCCAAATTTTGCCCATCTTAAGAATTGTGCTTAACTTCTGGAAGTGAGTGTAATTGATATCCTTGGTATTTGAGTTCGTGCGAAAATTTTAAAAGCAACCAATAAAATAAATTAAGGAACTTTTTTTGTAGTATATAAGGAAATGATATTTTTACAAACGAAAGATAAATCATTTATTCCAAACTCTGGCATTCATAAAGAAAATCTATATAAATATTAGTTATTTACATCTAGCATAAATATAACAGAGAAATTAATTATAAATACATGGCAGAAATAAAGCTTAAGAAATTACATTAAATAAATGGGACAATTTTTCACCCTAAGCGTGGAAAAGAAATGCATCTCATAAATTTACTTTTGTTTGTCACAAAAACGTAAAATTATTATTCTAAACCTGTGCATAGCTAGACTAAAAAGGCACTGGTTTTGTTCTGAAACTACTTCTTTTTCTTCTACTCTGTATTTCTATCTTAAAAATCAGAACTTCACGTTTTCAGTTGGATCATTTATATTTGATAATAACTTAAATGACTGAAATTATGTTCCCTCTCTCACTGAAACTGAAATTCTGAGTGTCTTTACAGAAGCAATGATGTTATTTATATAACAAGTGAGGTTTTATTTCTGATCGTAACTGATATCTCACAGTTCAATTCTTTAGAAGAACGAAAAAATACTTCTTTTGGTATCTCCGTGTTGTTATTTTCATTTAATGAAAATGAAAACGAAGTAAAAATTTCCTTCTACGAAAATTCTCAGCACTATTTGTGTAAAAGATAAATCTAAAACTTAAAACTCTACCTCGTCTGTTTTCCCATCAAAATGTGATTGCTTATTATCACCAGTTTGAATATTACTGAGAAACATAACAACGAAGAAAGTTTTCAATAGTCAAACAGGGAACAATTTTTGGAACCAAGAAATATTTATATGTCTCACGATGAAGCAAAACTTCAAGACGAGACCCATAAAATTCCCCCCAAGTAAAACGAAAATTGTATCAAAAAATAATACCAAACAAGATCAATGTTTACTTATTTTTTATTATTTTTTTTATTTATTTTTCATTTTTAACTTTACACTTCGTCCTTATATTGCCGCCTATCAGTGCATATATTTTTTTCTCCACTAAACTGAGACAGAAAAAGTCGCTATCAATCATCTGGGATATATAAGATGCACAAAGTTTTATCATACGAAATGAAATGGAAACCCATTACTTTAGCTACGAAGATCGCGAAGCAGAAAAAGAAAAAAGAATAAAAAAAGGCAGATGTTACTTCCCACAAATAACAAAATCACCAAGAAAAAGAAACAAAAATGTTACAAATCGAAATACAGGAAGAGAGAGAAAGAGGACCAATCGCAAGGCAGACTCATCTCGCTTTCGTATAACTTTTTGGGCAAAAGCTTGCAGCGAACGGTGTAAATAATGCAAGCCCCCAATACTTAGAACCCACGAAGCGCTTGCTTGCTGGTAATGGAGCGTAGTTAAAACAACCCCGTAGCTGGAAGATTCTACCGCTTTTCCATTCATCTAGACTTCTGATCAATTCTATTAGGTAAATTGGTTTATTTTTAACGTGATGGTGGGTTTTTAAACTAGGTCACAATTCATCAATCTCACTTTATTGATTATCTTAAGGCCGTTAGCAGGCGTGGGTTGGGTAAACCATTCTGAGCAGATGGCGCGAAACAGATTGCAAAATGATTTCATTTATTACGGTTTCCTTTATGTTATAAGGAGCAGTTTCGCATCCCATTTAAAAGCAATTTACGAGTATAATACAAATCTTACACGAACAGATGAAAACAGATGTTGGATATTGTTGGTACCAGATCTTCAAAACTGTTATTTTGAGATATTGAACTGTTTAATGAATTTGATTTTGGCGCGTACAATTTTTTTCCTGACGATTTTCTAGTATGCTTTGGCATAAAATCATTTTCCTTGTTTAAATCCCTATGCATAAAATTAATTTTATTGTAGAATTTAAAGATTTTCTTAGAGAAACCTTGAAGTCAATGAGTGTAAAGATGTTGTTTTCTCAATTTTGTAGGAAGGAAAAATAAAATTCTGTTGATTCTGGCAAAAACTTTTTTTGTATCCTTCTAATTTTCATACTTGAAGTATGCTACTGCATCCAGTAAAAAGAATACAGACAAGAGAAAAATATGAATATTTTACATTAAATATAGATTTTTTAATGCTTTTTAAGTTATAATCAGATTATCATTTTTAAGGTAAATTTCTTGCTTTTTTCTGATACATTCAAATCTTCCTTCTTTGCAACTGGGCTCAAAGAACCAGTCTTATAATACAGTTAAATTATTGTTGCTAAAACAACATGGTAGTCTCTCCTTACAGTTTTTTATCTTTCATAACATGAGATACAATATATCTATTTAAATTTGCAAATATCAAAACAAACATGAATAGAAACATTACATTTTAGTCACTGAAACGTTAAATAAGAGAAATGAACCTTAATAATAGCAAAAATGGGGGTCATATCATACTACTTTATAAAACAGTTTACAAAAGCTTTCTGATGAACAGTGGCTTATGGATTTTCAAGCTATTTTAACATGCTTATCTCGGTATCATTATTATAATAATGATATGTCTGAGAGAGCTATTTTTTAAAAAGTAAAGAGTGAAAAGAGTAGAAGATTGCTGGAAATATATGAGACTGACAAGAGTTATATACTTCAAATAAATCATATCACGTTTTTTTCACTTCAAATTTCCGTACTTATATATTTTCTGACAGTTTCTTTGAGTTGTTTATGGCCAGTTTTGGCCCTTATATGCATAAAATCTCTTTATAGAATAATGTGCATATTTTTTTAAGGACGGCTTTTCCGTTAAATTTTTTAAAAAGAGGGATTCTGTTAATCTATATAAAAATATAACCTATTTAGTTAACATCACAACTTTTACAACTCGGTAAAAGGTTTCTTTAAACTTGAGTCTAATAGTAGACGAATACTATTTGGCTATATTTAATGAAATATTAAGAAAAAAAGTCGAAATTTTGGGAAAATAACTCGCTCAAAGAGGAGCGAAATAATGGCTCCTTTATCTTTTTTCCATTCTTGGCCATATTTTGGCATCAAAGAAATCACGCGTCCCAATCTATGGACAAAAATTTAATTTACAATTCTAAATGTGTACATAATTAGTGTCACCCCTATTAGCATAAGATATTTTACGATATGTCCACGATGTTGCTACGATATTCTGAATACCGCACAATATCGTAAAAATATCGTATGAATATTGTGTAGCATCTTGTGCTAGAAGGGAAAAATTTGAAAATGAAGTAATGAAGATAAACAAAAAAAAATGATTTACATGAGAGAGAGAGCGATTTACATTAATCAGAGTCGAAAGCTAAAGTTTAAAAAGCGATGTTGTAAATTGTTAAATATGTCAGTAGCGTGGTATGTAATATGAAGCAGTATGGTAGCTGTGGTCCGTCGTATGGTAAATTAACAATGTTTTTTCTTGAGACGTCAATTATAATGTCAGAAAGAAAAAAAAATCTTAAAAAAAATTGTGCAAAAAATCGAAAACAGCACACATGAAGCAAAAATTAGTCATACATTTTGACTCAGCTCTTAAGAATCATGGCTGTGTTCAAAATAAAATTTCCATTTCACAGGTCTGAAAGAGAACATTTTTGATAATCATTTTAATTTTGATGACTGATTTTTCTATTATTTTTAGTGCTTTTCCAAAAATGAAATTCATTTGAGCGGTGCAGGCAGCAGTGTTTGGGATCAGCCAGACTTCTTTTTTAATATTTATGACTCCAGGCTGTTATGAATTCTTGATTGGTCGTTCCTTCTTATTTAATGCAGATTTCTACCTCAGCTGTCCCATTCGCAAAGGAATTAAAGAATTTTCGTTTACCCTCTCAAATGACCAAGCAACATATAAAGTACTTTCAGATCATCGAAATTGTACATTTGTGATCTGAATACGACAGTGTATTGAGGATCAAATCTGAATCTTCATAGTACTCCTTCAAAAGAACTAAATCCTCAAGAAATACAAAAGAATACTCTTTTCTGTTATGCAAAATTCTCTTCGGTAAGTCTATAAAAAGTTTCCTTTCGTGGGGTTTTCAAAGAATTTTGTATCTTGTCATGAGGCCTGGAACATCATTCAAAGTAACAGGCCCACCGTCTTGAAAAAAATAGGAATTAACTCTTTTCCTCTGACCCCAAACCAAAAAACCGTACCAGGAGCAAGCAATTTTTTTTCGTTCAATCTGAACCCAAAAGAGCTACTGGATCTTTAGAAATATTAAGTGCGTGATAAATTATATATTATTTCAAACTGGGTGCAAAGTTTGTTGTTTCACCAACTATATCATCAATTTCACTAACTATATCATCAATTTCACTAACTATATCATCAATTTCACTAACTATATCATCAATTTCACTAACTATATCATCAATTTCACTTTGAGGAACTGTAGCTGAATAATTAAACATATATTCCAGAGTGGAATATATGTTTGTAGGTGAAGAAACCGATATACCTGATCCATGAAGGGTAAGACGTACGCTGCAATATTTCCTTTCAGTTTCTTCAACCGAAACCTTTCACATTACATTTGCAAAAGTAGCAATTCTATATGTGATTTTTAAAGTGTTTTCTGGCCATAAGTATAAAAAACTGAAGCCGGTTCTTTCTACGTTGTAAACATTGTCATCATTCTTCTACATGAGAATTTGTGCGGGGGAAAACACTTATCTTGATCCCCAATTTCCTGCTAAAATAAGTGAAATATATTTTTCTAACAAGTGTGAAATGATTTTTGTTGTATAGTTACCATAAATATAGCAGAAACATTCCAATGAATTAACACATACTCTGGAAGGTATTTTTCTCAAATGCAACAAAAACTAGAAGTAAAAAGAACCACTACTAACTTTCACTCACCGCCTCGAAATATGTACAGCACACAGCCATGAAAGACATCGAGTCCAAAATAGAGACAATATATGCCAATGGAATGTGTATGGAGAATCGTAGAGAGATGCCAACAGGAGGTAATACGGTTTTAATTGGTTTTCTCTTGCTTTACTACTGTTGTAAATATACAGTTCACCTCTTCAAAGGAACATTTTAAATAGAAAATAGGTTCTTCTTTTTTTGTTAGTTTTTTAATGCACCAATTTAATATTTTTAGTCCATAATTTTTTTTACTAAATTTAAGTGAATACTTTCTTGCTCCTAAATATAGAAAATTTGAAAAAATAAGACTGTGATTTGTGATTAAACTGTACTTGATGAAAATCTTTCATGTTTTTCCAGTAATCTGCAACCAAAAATCTAAAAAAACACCACTTCCGTTACAGAAAAAATTTTCATTGCCGGCCAGTGTTATCAGCTATTTTAACCACGTTAAATGTCTAATCTTAAAGAATAGTTGTATAGTTATATCCTAAGAATATCCTGACTTATGGCGATCAGTTATTAGCATATGAGATTTGTTTTAGTAGTAGAAAAATTTTATTTATTAGTTTTACCAATATTCTTAAAAAAACTGTGCATGTTCAGAATATTAAAAAGAAAGTTCATAGAAATGTCTAAGATCCATTGCAAAGATTTGATATTGCTTGCATAGTACTAGCAAATTTCGATCGGTGTTTGTGGGGAAAAGAAAAACTACGCGCTGGAAAAGAAAAACTCCAGGTCAACATGTTAAAATATTCATTCAGAAATCACTTCCACTAGCTAGTTTAATGAGCTCATTTAAGACCAGAAAAAAACTGTGTCAAGCTCTGTGTCATTCATACCCAATACCATCCCACTTCAATTAAGAGTTTGAGTATACTTAATCTTGTTGGAGGGGGGGTACTGCAGATAAGTGGATAATGGTTGATACGGCGTCAGTATTTCCATTCTTCTCTGATATCAAAGTGGCGTGATGAAGTATCATAAAAATGCAGCCCAAAAAAACTGCTTTTGTGGTAGGAGACCGAAGGCAGAAAAGTTGCGTGGCTGCTCTTCTTGAGAAAGAAAACATCTTACCCGCACGAAGGAATTTTCGACATTGTCTAGGGCAATTATTGTAAGAACTTTAATTTGCAAACAACGATTAACCGTCCCCTCCCTCTCCTGCCTTTCCTGACATTCTACAGATATCTGCAGTGCAGTATGGAGCTGTCTAATTAACTCTTCAGTATTTCGATGTACATCTAGGCATTAAACGCTTATTCAGAGATGGTATTTGAAATGGTTTGTATATATCATGTCGTGTTTTACATTGAAAAGAAAGCAGCCGTTGATTTTTATAGTTGATTGCGATTATGAGTTTTGATGCAATAAAATCGTGTGGTTAAAGATTTCAAGATGGTATTGTTTGATAGGCTTTAAGGTAGGTATAAAAATATTTCGCTTCCTTTTTTGGAAAAGAAACGACTAACTTTTTGTACTACCTTATGTGTGTGTAAGTATGTATGCATTATATTTTTTTATCTTCTGCAATAAAGATATCATATATAAATGCATTTTTCACTTTTCAAACTACTTTTCTAAGGATCCTATCTTTGATTATCGCTCATAAAACATCAAATATAGTAAAAGGCAAGAATGCAACTGATACACAAATAACGTAATATCGTGAACAATTTAAACTGATGATCATCATAGAAATGTATTCGTATCAATGAAAAGATAAAAAATGTAAATACAAATTGCAGCAAGGGCATATTGTGCGCCATTCAAATGTTCAATTAGCTTAAAAAGCTTTTACAGATAGAGAGGAGTAAACATGCACACAGTGAACGTGATGTATTTTGTATCTGGAACGGTTAAAGAAAATGCGTATAAATAGTTTCAGTGAGTATATTATTCTCACCAAGTGTTAGAAGCAGAAAAATAAATTAAAAACTTCATGAAACTTTAGTACCCATCAACATCCAACTGCTTTTTTATACCTTAAGATCATGAATATGATTTCTATTTTTCTCATATTTTCTTTCATCATGTATTGTGATTTTTTGTTGTTTCTGTGACAATTTGCTGTTTTCATTTCTACTAACCTGCCTAGAACCCCCTTGGAGAGAGGATTCATTTAACAGAGTTCAAAGTTTCCCCAAACTAAGATTATATTAAGAAAAAAATATAATAGTCGTTAGGGCCATAATCTAATATTTGCGACTTATTATTATTACTTATTTTCGTAGTAGTAGTTTTCACAAATTAGAAGCTTTCAATTCATTCGTTTAATACTCCAGACCTTAGAATAAAGACTTCAAATGTACATTTATTCTAAAGTCGTATAGCACAAGAAAGGATCCTCAAAAGTCAATATCAACCCATAGCTTACAAATTAGCTATCTACAAAGAATATCTTACATTATCGGAATAAGATGAAATACCGCATCTTTTTGCAGAGAATGTTGTGACTCAATAAAAAGAGGAATAAAAAATGAGTGATTGAAAAAGATAAAACCATCTCTAAGAGTAGAGCTAGTTCCGGTTCATAAGAAAAGATACAAGACACCGAAATAGCCAGAAAGTAGTCCGTATTTTCCTTCTTAGCTTGCACAACCAGAAATAAAAAGTTAATGCATTAGAGGATGTTTGATGGTGAAATCCAGGATTTGTTCCGAAAATACAAAAAATGTCTAAGAAGGAAAAAAATCTAAATTAATTAATTATAATTATAGTGATTGCTCATAGAACGGTGACAGAGATTTTAGCGAATTCCGTTTGCTTGCGAACACCAAACATATTTCGTCTTCTGTAGAAAAGATCGAATTCTGGCGATAAGTCCCTTTTCAGATTCAAAGAGAAATTCTGCAGATATTCCTACAAATAAAAAATCGAGACTCTATAAATCAGGACACTGTGTTGCCTAATATTTGGAACCAACACGCCTGAACTGAACATCAGCAATCTGAACGAACCGCTGGAAACTTAAAGCGATTCATAAGGTAGTAATTCAGTGTTAAAAATTAAATATGTTTCGTATTTTTCTGTATAGGAAATTTGCATAACAGGGTTTCTTCTTCAGAAAACAAATTATCTTTAACGCTATCAACCATTCAACCTATGGAGACAAATGTTTGCATCGTTGTGTATTGCCATCTCTTAAAGATTGCTCCTGCTTTTTAAATGATTCTGTGTTCAAAGATAGTTATATAAAATATTTTTTTCTAACTGTGCAAAGTGAAGTACATTTTATAAGTCATATTCTGATTTATTCATAAGAGTATTTGAAATGCCACTTGACGAGCTAGATATAAAAATTCTGAAAGTAAATCTTTTACATGAGTTTTTAAAACAGTTCTTCTAGCTGTTTTGTTGGACCATTATTTCACTTAAGTTCCCACAATAAAAAAACACGACGTCATTTATTACTGGAATAGCAGCCTAAAATACCCAAAAGTCCTTTTATTGGTATTTCACTTGCTTTCGACAGTAGTGAGTAGTAACTCTTCATATAAGATATTGAAAATTCACTTAATGAATAGCAGATGAATTAAATTGGTTATGTTTAATGACTTTTTTATAAGCCTTTCAATATTTTCATTACTTCCACGCTTTAAAAACCTGTATGCGCAAAGTTCTTAGAAAAACATTAAATATCCTAGTATTTTTTTGTTTTTGAATGCTTATTATTTTCAAATGAAAAGATAATTACACATCATTAGGAGACTAACAATTTTCACGCTCCTTTAATGATTTACACTCAATCAAAAATGTATAAATGTGCCATAAAAATAAAAGCAATAAAAATTTATTTTTCTGTAATATTCAGTTAAGCATCTAAAAAATCTTTTAACATGTTTATTACCTGCACACTTTTAAATCCTATATAGGAAAAATTACACTAGCAAAGCATTAAATAAATAGGGTAATTTTTTTCTGTTTTCGAATGCCTGATTATCCGACGAGATATTTACAAATTTTTAGAGTGCAAAAACGTTACACGATCCTTTTCTTATTTAAACTTAATCAAAAATGCAGACACTTAGGTTCAAAGTATATTTTCTAGTTCTAACTTTTATAATTTTTTACTCTTGGTCTTGAAATGCTGCGTGGTTGCGAATTGAAATGCTGGATAAGCAATAATGGAACGTGTTTGATATTCAGTAAATTAAAAAGAAGAATTTAATGCCAATTTATTTTTGTCATTTTCCGGTTTATTAAATATGACTGTACGCAATTTTCTGTATGCATGGTAATTCGATACCCACCATTTATATACGCGCTAGGAAAGAGGAATCCGCTTCATTATCCGGCGGCTTTTCATCCGTGTACTCATGCCCCGGTGGGAGAAGTAGTTAAAATAATTCTAAGAAGAAACCCACCCTGGCTTAGCTTTCCGGAAAAGAAGGTTTAGGTAATCTTAAACAGAAAACTTCATCCTGCCATAGCATTCGGGTAACACTGACTGAACCGCCTCCGCAAAGATGAACACGGCACATAATAGCTCTTTTACGAGCGGCTCATGCGACGACTCCTCCCCTTGAATACAGGGATTCGCACCGTCATCCTAGGTTGGCCCGAAGAGCCACATCACCATTATTGTATCCATTAGGGAAACGAGACCCTGCATACGTATCCGGCGGCTTCTGATCTCCAAATTTGAGCCCCCAGTGGGATAGTTAGTGTACGTAAGCCATCAAGGAGTAACTCCCGGCCTGCCGAAGTGCGATGGGAAATTTGAATTATAGTTGCTACAATATCTTGAATGCTGAGGTCGAAGTCCTTACTGCCATCACCAGCCACGGCCCGACCACTCCCGAAGGCGGTACGTACTATCACTAGAGGGAGGGGAACTCGACCCCCACTATTATTGTACCCCTAGGAGAAGCGATAACCCGCTTACTTATCCGGCAACTTCTCATTCACGATCTCGTGGTGCCCCAAAGGGGGCCAATTAGTTTAGGTAATGAAAAAATTTTGAAAATGCACTGGAATTTCTCCCTACCGATTGATTTTATGACTAAGTTAACAACAATTATACGCTATCACTGGCAATATCATTACATTTCATCTTTTTCTCGAAGTACCTTCTTTCTCAGAAGAATTTAGGAAGACCGTGCTTACAAGACGGCAATAAAAGATATTGTGCAAGTGTAAGTCACTACTTCGAAAAGGGTCCAGCTTTTGACATATATAGGCATAATTTATTTCCATTTCTTAAGCAGGGTCTTTATAATTTTTTTTTGTGTGCAGGTCGGTATTTCGAGAATAAGCAGAAATGTAATAATCCTGACAGCGGAGGATTGTTGTAAACTTACTCTTAAAATTAATCTGAATGGTACAATTTATGTAATCTTATAAACTTCGTAGCTCGCTATATCGTTAGCTAATGAATTGAACTAAGAGCTTACATTGTTTTCTCATCACCAGTTCCTTTGCACGGAGCGTTGCATGACAATTGTTCGGGAACAGCATATTTCTACCAAACAGTGACATAAATAAAAAGTCAGTAAGTGTAATAATAAGAGGACGGTAAAATTAAAACATTCCAGTACAAAAAAATTAAAATTCTATCATAAATAGTTAATATCGTATGCTAAATAAAATAAATATCACTTTCCGCGGAAACGCCCATTTCTCTTCTGATTCAGAGCACAACTTTGACTACCTTAACTTTAATGATGTTTACCAATCCTAGCATCTTTTAAAATTCTTTTTCTGATACATATATCACTCAGTAGATTATAAATATGCACACATAGCTAAAATAGCGTGAAAACGGTGAAAATCGTTACTTCTTTTGTCTCATTTCTTTCAGAATTTTAGATCTTACTTATACCATATTGCCTTTGGTAATTTCTAGAAATCAATTTTGAAATTGTTGCGGATAGTTTTTTCAAATAAAAGGCAAGAAATGCTTATTTTAAAGCAGCAAGCAAAGCATCGGTACCGTAGCAAAAAATAAGAACTTATAGCACTTATAAAAATTTGGCCCCATTATAAAAAAAACTTCCATTCAAATTCCCCGAGTGTACCCGAATATCCTTCACTCCTTTCTCACGAATCAAAATTGATGCCCAATTCCTGGAAATCTATCCCAATGAGAGAATCTCCCGTTTTATTTATTTTCGGGGAGGGCATTTCCTTTCACTTGGTCGGTACTGCTATCTGATTTTGGAGCAAACATTAGAAATTCGAGAGGGAGCATTCAGGAAGTTTAACTGTAGGACCTCATTTACACTTAAATGGAAGAGACTTCGGATGTCCTAAAGCTGCACTCTGAATAAAATTTTTATCGCTGTTTCATTCTTTTGATCGCCAAATGAAGCGACGAAATCTATTAAAGTAGTCTTTTGAAGTCAAACGACGAATAAAAGTTAGGAGTTAAATAAACTCTTACGCATACCCACATCACTGGTTTCGGAGGCAATTCAGTAATATTTTATCTCTCGATGTCATTTTCCTTATACTTTATTTCAGCCAAAGTTTGTGAATGCACGCACGTATCTGAAATTAAACTTTAATATTAATATTTTGTTTACGAAAGAGGAATTCTCAGCCTATTTATATTTTTAGGAGAAATTCCATTTCCGAGCCAGAACAATGATGCTAACCTATTGAATATATTTATCTTAAGCTTATAAACCGAGCTTAAATCGGGGGTAGAAATTAACCGATGGCTTTCCATTTTGCGGAGGGAAATCTTCTCTACAATGGAGCTCGGCGGAAGGGTTTTGAAAAGAAAGCTCCGTTTTATTTATTCAGATTTTTATTTTAAAATGCATTTTTATTAGTACACTTCCAGTTTGAATTTATTTCGATTTCCGTAGAAATGTTGGAGATTATTCATTACGAATCTTGAAGTTTATTCTTAGTCATTTACGATAAATTTGAAATGAAAAATATTTTGGTGTGGAAATTTCGACTTCCAGCTTTTTTCTGTTTCCTCTATTCTCTCTGATTATTGAATAAGATATGTTATTATTTTACAACCATATATGGTTTCAGTTTTTAAGATTATTTGATTCTTGTGGATTCTGCTGTAAGATAAGAAAATCACAAGACTGAGCTGGGAAAATCACAAGACTGAGCTGGGTAATCTAATTCAAGTACATATTTAATGAGAAAAAGTCTTTTATTATTGGTGTGTGAAGAGAAAACTATGTAGTAGGTAAAATTTCAAATTACAAGAAAGGAAAATATAAATCAAACTTTCCAATTTCATATCAATTGATAATTTTCGAGCAGGAGGCACATATCCGCCACAATATATGATCAACATCAATTTCTAATAGGTTTTATAATTCTAAATACATTTAATTCGTAAAAAATTATTAAGCATAAGATTAAATTTTTAAAATATTCTTGTAGCTCTTATAATCATAAAGAAGATCGACCAAGAACTAATTAAATTAATTACGGTTTCGCTAAAGAAGCTTTTTGTATAAGTAGAAAATACTAATTTTTCATTAAAGAATGGTATTTCATAACTCCTCCAATCGGTTTTTCGTGTTCAGATACATCGAGTAAGTGAAAAACGCAACGCATTCACCTTAATGTATTTTATAAACATTTTTCGTACAAATGAATGTTCCATCAGTATTAGTATGAGGATATAGAGACATTGCTCTCTTTCATTATAAAAAATAAACACTGAATGGTTTCTTTCATTTCACAGAAATTGAAATGCTTTTGATGCGAGACTTTTTTTTTACTTTTATCAATTGCTATCTTCTGTTGATTCCCAGATTTTTCACACAATCTATTGATCGTTTTTTTAAATGCGTCTATTAAAGATAAAACGTTTCATCGGTCGCGTCTAAAAGGGAAAATATTCGAAAATTGATTGTTTGGTGTAAAATGAATTGTCCCGAAAAAACATCCTAATATTCATTTCAGATTGCCGAGACTACCGTTTTAAGTCGAGTTTACTCCGTAGAGGGATGATATACAGTAAGAAGAGCGCAGCTCTTTGATAGGCGCATAAGCATTTCATATTCTAACTTTCATCTCGCCCCTATTTTTGTGAATTTAAAGCCGACTAGCGCATGCGTAAAAGCGCTGATGGCTTCCGTACCTGAAAACAAACTGTATATTAATAATTTTCGAGCAAGAGGCGCATATCCCCCACAATATATGATCTACATCAATTTCTAATAGGTTTTATAATTCTAAATACATTTAATTCGTAAAAAATTATTAAGCATAAGATTAAATTTTAAAAATTTGTCTTGTATCTCTTATAATCATAAAGAAGATCGACCTATAATCTATTGTGAGTTCTTTATTTATAATCTATTAAATTACCGAATTCCACGTATTATCTAGTACTAAAATATTATCCATGGATTAATAATTACTTGAAATTTATACACACACTGTTATAAACACACTGACAGCGGAAAAAAACGTCAGCTTCTGCTAGCTGCTAATCTTGACAGAGAAAAAGGAGGGAATTTTTATTTTCATGGTTTCAAATTATCTTAAGAGGTCTTACTGACAGTTCCAATGCTTTGTTTGTTTGTGTTCTCTCGAATTATTAAGTAAATTTGCTGATCGTATCTTCAGCAATAAAATGAGTCGAATTGAATTTAGAGGAAAAAGATCTTATTTAGAAAAATGTATAATTTTTTTATAAATGAAAAAATGTAGAAAGGCAGGAATTGAACATAATAGGACACCTTAATGTATATACATAAAAAAAAAATTTTCACTTCTTTACATACTTAAATATAAATTTATATATAAGTCAAAAAGGCAAATAACACATTTAGTTTTTTAATTATAATCACGTTATTCACGTTTCAAGAAAATGTCCCTTAAATGCAATTTTCAAATTTTGAAAAGATTAAAATAATGAACTGCTACTTATTTTTGATAATATATATAAAAATAAATCTAACCGCCGTATTATAGGAGTAAGTTAATGATTTAAATGTCCTTACATATTTAGAATACAGAGATCTAAAATAGGACACTGCATTATTATAATTTTGGTTATTTCTTCATGTATGGCTGCTATTTAACTTCCCGGGTCTTTAACTCTAAGCTGCAGAGATCTTTTGATCAAACTTTCAAGTTAAACTTAATTTAGTTACACTTAATTTTAACACATGCTATTGCACATAGTACCTATGCATAATGATTAACGTATATAATGATGCACCACGTAATTACATGATCATACAAGCTGACACAGTTACTATTGTGTGCATGCCAAATTACCACTGCACTAGTATTCGCTCTCATAGCAGTGAATTAATGTTAGCTCTATGGATGATTTTCAAATGAATAGCTGATATAATGCTTCAGACACTGAAGTTGAAAAACTATTCATAAGATAAAATTTATATATATTATAGTATTTATTCGATTAACATAGCCTTTCCCATTTAATGTAATGCTGAAGGATACAATCTTATACGAAAAGTGAACATTTAATAAATTTTATAATATTCGATTGGAAAATTTATTTAAAAATTTACTGGTGAAAATACAGGAACTGTTTAAAGGGCACATTTTTTCCTTTTTCCGAATACATACAGCATTATAATGATTAATATATATTTCTAATTCTTATATTAATATTATGGAGTTTAGTGCCATATCTATTACAAAATTGCTTCAATTAGTTTAAACAAATTTCGGACGCTTTTTTAACTTATTTTTTTATCTGTCGTCCCTTGAAATGTTATCATATGCAATAATGCATAAGAAGCTCCTACTTTCAAAAAATTTGATTTACTCAATTCGGTGCTCGATATAATGGCCAGCCTTTTCTTCACGCTGTTCGAGCGTCACAGAAAAGTATGATTTTACCTTATATTATTTACTTAAAATTCTATATCAACATCGCGAATTAATTTTCTTAAGTCTCAAAAGTGTTATTTGTTCTTCATTGCCATTATTTGCAGTTTATTCATACGAAAGTTTATTTTGAGAATAGTGTATTTCGTAATTATCGAGAAAATAATTTTAAATGAAGCACTCAAGTTGATTTGATTAAAGCTGCAGAGTTGTTGATTAAAAATCTTGCGATTAAAATTGATTTTCTTGATTAAATTCTTTGTCTTTCAAGAATGTAACTTAATAATTTCTCATTCTCATTGCTTAGTGAACGTTTCTAGTGAGTTCCTTAGGAAAAGAAAATAAACATTCGGATTCGCATTTTTTCATAAAATAATTTTATTAAAGTAATTATGAGTGATTTCAAACTTTAAAATGATAATTAAAATGAAACTATTTTCATTAATAGCATAAGTTTCAAAAAATATATAAAATAGAAAACATATTTTCAAAAGAATGTAACACATTCTTAAATCTTTTTTCTTCCTACCTATGCAATATTGCATTTATTATATTCTTGAAAGCAGCATTTTTAAAGCAAATAAAAAAAAAGGTGTACTGTTCAATACACAACATTTTGTTTTTATTTAAGCTCAATTCAAAAATATTTGTCCCTTTTAATTATTCAATATGTATACCTCGAAAGCAAATATCTTTATTTTCATGATAAAATAAATTTAATATCTTAACTGGAATTATTGCTTTATATTTTTATTAACTTCAAAGCCTTATCTAACAGGCTCTGATTGCTATTTTACATGCACTTTACAAGCTTATATCTGTTTACCACACTTTTTCCTTTTAAGAATCAGCTTAAATGTAATAAAAACTATTCAAATATCCTCGTAAATAGATTTTGTAATAATAAAATGGTAGATTCAAACAAGTAAAACTATTTTAAAAAGAAACGAAAATATAGATCAAGTACTAACTTGCTGGTTTAAAGATAAGTCATTTAAATAGACTCAAGCGTCATCTATTGTTACAACATTTTTTTCCATTTTTGTCCGGATAAATGCTTTTCAAATAGAATTTTGAAGCGTGAGCTGCGGTCAGATTTATGATGTGGAAAAGACGATGAAAATTGTATTTTTTGCCTTTTTGGTATTCTAACCAGTGTAAATAATTTTGTTTATAGTTGATACTGATCCTTTTAATCATTTTGTAACAAACCTTTGACTTGGAGTATTTTCTTTTAACACTAAAGATCTCGCCTTTGCAATATTCGAAGAACTGCGTTTTTTCCTTGGATATATATTTGGAACAATTTTTCCATTTGAAACCAAACTTGGAGGAATTTTTCCTTTACTATTAACAATATTACCTATTGTGGCTTTAGATATCAAAAACCCATGGCTTTCATAGCGTCTTTAAATAACTGAATAAGATTAACTCTCTTCGGAAAGAGCAAAAACGTAGCCTTCCAACCATCGCTTCTTTTAAAGCGCCATTTTGCATGTAAAAGAAATTTTAGGTTGCAGATTATACTTTATAGCTTCAAAAATGTAATTGTTGTGAAAATAAATTTTTCCATGCAAACGAATTTTTCCTACAGCGGAACGAAATCTTCTAGAATGTGCAAACACCCTCTGTAGGGACGGAGTTACGGGGAACCTTCGAGATGATTCAATGTGACGTCCCTGCAACGTCGGAAAAGGTATAAATACCCGGATATGCTGAAAGGTTGGAACATATTTGGAATGAGTTTGAACGTCTCTGAATCTATTTGGAGTTTTATCCGCAGTTCGAGCTGGTAAGCTGATAGACCCCGAGTGGTATTGAAAGTTCTGTTATTGCTATTATTAGTTATTTGCTGTCTTCTTGTCTTGCTAATTTGTGAAAGTGCTTTATTTTCGCGATTCCTGTGATTCGAGTTTCTGGAATATTCTTTAAACAAAGCGTCGTACTCCATTATCTTGATTGTTGGACTACTTTAAACTGTACACCCAGTTGACAATTTTCGCAAAAATATTTACTCCCCGTAAACACGTAACAATTAAAAATTTTGAATGAATTTATGGAGCAAAAATGTGTATTTTTTGATATTATATATTTATGAAGGTCGAAAATGCTTACGTTGATAAATTGGTAACGCATGAAAAAGATTAAATGTTGAGTGGGCGTACAAAACAGAATTAAAAGTTTAATTGAATCTGTTTACGAGAAGTGAGTAATTTCATTTAAAAATGTGCATACCTAAAAGATTAAAGTTTTTTAAATTAAGCCTACGCTTTATAGTTTGCTTTTTACCTTTATAAGCATTTTGCTCATTAAAAGAAAAATCTAAGCATCCTCTAACAATGATAGTTTAACCGCTGAAAAATACTAATATTATAGTAATAACCAGTTGCGAGGCTAGAATTCATTTTAGAACGAGCATTTATTTTTATTAAATTTAATAAATTGCATAATTATTCTGAAAAAAAGCTTACATATTTTAACTGGGCTGCTTCCTCTAAAGATTTCTAACCATTGAATCAGCATATTTCATGAGATCAAGGAAACCATATAATTGTCTAAATGAAAGTATTTTCATCAGTAGTCTAGAAACAGGAAATCAAGATGAATCAGTGAATTCCTTAGAAGCATTACATTGACATGTTTTGAATATCTGCTTAAATTAATGAGTGTAAGATAAATAGTAGAAGAGGTCTCCAGAATTTCCATGTCTGTAAATTTTTTTAGCTATATTTTAATAATTCTGTTATTTAAATATGTCTTTTGTGTGAAAATCCAAAGAGAAAAGATGAATAAAACTAATCCAAATTATGAATATATATTTAAGAGTGTTGACTAAAGAGATTTATAATTTCGAACTGAAAAGATATTGTTACGACGCTGTAAAGGTGTTTCCCAGATATGCTAATCTTATGACAAGAAAGAGAATTTTACAGAGGTTTTACTAGAAGCAAAGCCAAGCGATAAACTTGGCGACCATCACGAAGCTTCTAGAAGATTCAAGAATTGTGGTCCTATCTCGTCTGGAAACGGAAATTTAGAGAACCTTCGAGATATTTCTCTGTGACGTCACATACTGTCGAAAAAGTTATTAAAAGAGAGCTACTCAAACCAGGAAACAATCGTCTTTGAAGCTTTGCCAGCAGTACAAGTTAGTTAGCTGAGCGCTATTGAAAGTGATGATTATATATTAGTGATCTGTTATCTGCCTGTGATGTCAATTGATACAACTGCTGTTCAGTTTTGTTACCTGTACTTAGTGTTTTGCAGGAATCTTCATGAAATAAAGTATTTTTTTATGCTGCTTGTTGGTCTACATCCACGTACACACACCGGACGATTTTTTTAAAAAAAAATATTTGATTTACGGGAAATAACTCGTGTCTGAATTACATATCTAATTTATCTTTAAACAAAATCGAAACTCTAGTCCGAAACATCGGAGCATGGCAATGTCTGTCTTATCTTCGTCTGGCTTGATTATGTCATCCGTTGCATTTTTAGTATAAGGATTTTTACATCACGAAATTTTTTACATTAGAAATAATGCCAGCCTGATATAATTATCTCAATAATAAAAGGAAAGTGAAAAATCTATTTTGGAATTAATGTCCAAAGAAAGCAATTTTATTTTATCATAACTTTTAAAAGTCTCGGTACATAAAAATATATTTTATGCAAATTACGCCGGTGTTTTTTTTTTTCTCGCAGTAGCTAGGTGTAAACTGTGTGATTTCTAAAATATATTTCATGTTGAGAAACCTATAGCTTAAAAATTCTAATACACTGGATATCCCAAAAAAGTGCAACAAGCATTTATTTCCTTAAATATTGCACTTAGACATATACTTCCAATTAGAAAGTTTTATCAAATGAGGTAGAGATTTGTGCGTAAAACTGGTTTCTGTGGAAGTTGAATATAAAAAGTTAAGAAAATTCAATTTTTATACGTTCCCAGTAGAGCAAAAGTGTAAATGAGTGAAATGTTCCTCTTACACTCATGTATGTACAAACCAAGTTTAACGATTCTATATGCAAATCGTACAGATATGTTAATTTTTGAATTTCAGGGGTTTTCTTACAAATTTATATATTTACTGCAGAAATACAGTAAAGTTTGCTCTATGGGGGCCGCATAAAAATTAATTTTTTGTAACTTTTTATTATCAATCTCCTTGGACATCCAAGTATTTTCAAACAAATTCTTACCTTATTTGATGAAACTTTCTAATTGGAAGTATATGTCTAAAATCAATATTTTAAGGAAATAAACGCTTGTTCCACTTTTTTCAGACACTCTGTATATATATATTTATTTTAAAAATTGAGTCTTCTCTTTCAGTTTGCAATATTTTCTCAGTAAATATTTTTCGAAGAATCCTCATAATGAGCTTAGCAAAGTCCAGGATACTATTCTAGTTTCTACATTAGATATGGAGAAATAATTTCAAAAAATTTGTGTAATTCTTTGGAAAATATTAACTTTTTTTCTCGCTCTAGTTTCTAATTTTTTTGTAATCAAAATTTTTATAAATCGGTACTTAATTTTATTAAGATGATATTTGAGAGAATGCAGACAATATCTGAAGTAATTAAAATGAAATGTGATTGACTTTTAGCATTTTATTACAGATATGATTTCGGAAGAAGCAAACTGAGAAAAAATATTTCAACAGAGAAATATTAAATTAACATAACATATCTCAGAAGGCAACAATTTAATAAAAATTTATCACAACCATAGTTAGTAATAGCTCTAGTTCAATTCAGCAATAATTAGAAAAACTTTTAAAAATTAAGAAACTTTTGAAATTTTTTTAATTATCAAAGTCTTTCTGGTCAATATATTTATGAAATTATTCTTAATTTTATTCAACAAATGCTTATTAACACACAGAAAGAATTGTAGCAAATATGATTAAAACACAAATAGAATAAAAGGCCTTAAATCGGGTAAAGTTTAGAAAAAAAAACCCGAATTGAATAAAAACATGTTTAAAAAGATATATAACAGTTTTTAATCAAAGAGGTGCATTAGTGAAGCAATCAAAATGATAAACAAACAATGAATAAACTATAAAGCGCACCAAAAAGTGTTTTGTTTCACTTCATGGAAAAAATGTTGGGCGGCATTAACAGTTAAAAGGTAGGAAACAGTGGAAGAGGGCTTGGCCCTTAAAAGTCTGTCAATCGGAGTGACATCATACCTCGCTAAATATTTGTCGTATCGTTTTGAAATTTTCAGAGATAATTTTAGACTCAAAATTAAAAATCGTTGTTTTCAGCGATTTTAGGGTACATGGTCCTCTAACATAGCAAAAACGAGCAAATTAAACAATAAAATTTGTTTAAATTTCATCAAACCAATGAATAACTTCGTCACAAAAAATACGGCACGTACGGTTTACGAGAATGCAATTGATGTAACTGAAAAGCTAAATTCTTAAGATAATATGCTCCTGAGTTATTGAAAAGATTTAAAATTCCGATAAATTTTTAATTAATTAAATATCCAATTAAAATTCGGACAAACATTTGCTTTGCGAGCTTCTTCTGATCAAGAAGTAACTATGTTTGGTTGTTCTAGATGATGCCATGTAGAGCGATGAAGTATACGCATTAAGATTTTTATATGACGCAATTTACAGAAATTATGCCAGCATAAAAGCAATATCATGTTGAAAAAAGTTGATATTTTCATCGATCAGGGACAAAAGTTTCAATTACTCCTTTTGACTTAGAAATAATGAATTAAATACATTTATGCAATTTTTTAATAAACTATAGAATAATTGATAATCATTACAATTTCCAATTGAGCTAATCTTCGGTTAATTATCTACCATACTTTCGAATTTGATCACACATTTAACATTTTCTTCAAGCATCGATTATTATTAATCTAGATTTTATTACTTCGGTCATATCGCAAATCACCACAGATTGCTTTCAAGTTCTTAAAGTGTACGTCTCAGGTCCTTACACATTTGTTGAAATATTGCTCAACGAAAAACCAATACATTTCCTCCTGTCTTACATAGGTGGTCTAATATTCCTTTAATAACAAACATTCAGCTTCTCAAAAAATGTTTAGGAGCAATCGATCATCAAAGAAAACCTAATATTGCTTGATAGTGACTAAAGCAATCTTGTCCCTTCATCCATTACCAGCAATCAACTACTTTAATTATTTCAGGCATTAAATGGCTTTGGGTATTTTCAATGACACAATAAATTCTCAGAAAAGAAGTTCTGAATCACTTAGGAACAAGCACATTTTATGCCAAAAGTCGTTTAGTTCTCTGATCTGTTCTGTGATATGTCTTTAGTGTATTCATTTTCCAAGAGGATCATGCATTTATTTCATGAGATAATGGTTAATAACAACAGTTCGTAGCAAATTCTACTACAGTTATAATGTTTTAAAATTATCTACATCGTGTGTTTCTCTAAATCGCCGTTATTATTTTGTTGTTTTAGTGTTGATGAAAGATATTCGTTTTTATTTTTTATTTTTCAGGGACTATTTATTATTTATATTTGGAAATATAATATTTTATAGTTATGAATTGAAATGTTTAACATTGGTGAGAAAATGTTTATAATCTTATTGTTAATGTTTCTTTTATGTATGAAATGCTTCCCTGAAGCGAATATGCTTTAATTATTACTTAAATGTATTGCAGAATGTAATGGAAAATATTTATACATTAGAATAAAATATAAAGACTTCTTTTTTCTAGGAATACCCATCATTTAACAGGAGAGCGTTGATAATGATAGACAATACTTTTAACCTATGCTTACATAAGTTACTGTAATGTTTTGGAACAGATATGTGACTTCTTATCCACAAAAAAGGAAAAAGAAGTGATATATATATATATGAAAGATCAGACTTTAAAAAAGGTGAAAGGCAGTCCATTTTCATCATGGAAGAGACGATATTTGTTTAAATCTTTTTTTATTGAGGCATCAGGCGTTATTCGTCATAAGTAAAGTATTTTATTTGTTTGCAGCTCCATGACCAGATTTCAGAAGTTTACGCCCGCGCGGCGCGTTGTTGTTGAAAGCTTACATGCTGGCGTGAAAAAAGGGCAGAAATGAATGCGCAGAACGCTTAAGTACCCAGAAGAGGGATTTTCCCCTTTAGAACTCGTGATTTGAAAAGAAAGTTGTAGTGCGTTAAATATGATGAAAGTAGAAGTATTTAAAATGAGGTGTTGTTAAGATTATTTAGGAAAGTTAAAAAATTAAAATGTCACATATATATAATTTATAACATGTTATTCGAGAATAGTTTAAAATTTGCACATGATTTCCAACAATATGCGTATATATTTCTCATTAGTAATATCTTCATTAATATTCAATAATTTCTTAGCCTAGAAATTCATTGTAAGTGTTTATCTGGTAGATTCTTTGTATTTACTTTCTCTTTGTTGTTAGGAATTTAAAATACAAGTATTTTTTAACTATAAGATTTTTTTAATTTTCTGATAAATAAAAATTACTTATTCCAGAGAAATATAATAATTCGGTGCGTCAATAATTCAGAGCTTAACAGCTTCAGTTTAGAGATACTTTACTGAAAATTATAGTTAGAAAATATTGGTTTTTTATTTTAAAAAATCGAAGCCTTTGTTGTTATTATCTATTTCTGATCTTCTTTGATGAAAAAGCTTTACATTTAATTTTTAATAAATTAAAATTCCTTCAAAAGTTAAATATGATAAATATGATTGCGAACACATATTTTGTTATTTATTTAACCTATTTATAAATATACTAGTCGCATTCGGCGACCAGCTGGCTCGCTTGTTTAAATTAGTTTTTATTTTTGTATTAATTATAGCGTTCCCCGTCGCGGTTTCACCCGCGACAACTCACGAAAGATAGATTTAAAAAAGTGAATATTTTATTGCATTTCGCAGATAGTAAAATATATAAAAAGTAATTTAGAAATGCTTGCGATACAATTCTATTTGTTAAATCACAGCTAACGAAACTTAAAAACTGCGCTTCAAATAACTCATTCAATACATCTATCACTCATCGGTAGAATGATTAATGCTGAATATGGTCGCGAAAGCCGAACATACTGGACGCCCTCGTGTGAACCAGTGGGTGCCAGATTGGGTGGAAAAAGTGAGGCGGTAAACAATTTATTGACATTTAAAAGACCCTGAAGTATAGGGGGTACAGAATAAAATTTAAAAATTTAATTAAAAAATTAGTTAGTTTTCCCGAACACTGTTGTTCTTTTGTAATTCCTAGTTTCAGGCAGATAAAATGAAATAAAAATTTAATCTCCCCTAAAACAGTAGGAGGCAACTGACCCTGCTTGCCCCCCCCCCCCCCCCCCGGATTCGCATTCGCCGCCACTGGCGTGAACTATGAATGGGCAGCATTTCCCCCAGATCGTAACCTGTCACAAAGCCTCCTTTTCCAGTTCTATAAATAGAACTGCGACCTTGAAGAACCGTGAGAAAAGCCGTTGCTCCTCCCAGCTGTGTTTGGAAACATATTTAGAAATTAATTAAATTAAACAGAACGTTACATTGAAATAAAAATGGTGTCATTGGAAAGCTAATTTTTTAAACTTTAAGATGATGTTAAAATGATTTTTTTGCGACAATAATTCTCTGAAGTTATTGCGGAAAAACGTTAAAATTTAAGCTAATTTTTAATTAATTAGAATTCTTAAAAAAAATTTGAAAATTCCTTTCTTAGTGAGTATCTACTGCCCAAAAAGCAACCATCTGTCAAATTTGTAGTTTCTGGGCCTCATGGTTTGGGAGATTTCGTGATGAGTGAGTGAGTGAATATAAATTTCAATGGAGTCGATATAGTCTCACATATAGTTCACGTGTCAAGTATGTCATCCAAATTTAAATTTAAAATATATTGTGCATCTTCCTGGTGGGAAAAAAAGAGGCGTCGCTGCACAGAGTAAAACAACATGCAATTAGTTGTCAGATAACATGCGCATTTCTGTTTGTAGTATGACGCTGACGCCACATAAATTGACTCCGCTGTAAAAATTATTTGTTGTTAATTCTATACGAGTTCTAAAAATCTAGCAGTTTCAGCTAATAGACTGAAATATCATTTTTATTAAAAAAATATTAATCTTAAGACAAATGTTTTTGGACATTTGTCGGATCCCTCATAGAAAAAATCCTATTTTTGAATCCTAGCTAGGGGGTGACCTTTGATGAAGTACCCGAGCCGATTCTACTTTTATTTTTCTTCAATCATTTCGTCGTTTAAGTTCTGTTTGTTTGTTGTATTTTTGTTGAGTTATTGTCAAATACAAAGTTTCTATATTAATTTGCATTTGTTTTTTAATGTAATTTCTAGGTGATGTTATAGTTATCTTTTTTTGAATTATTACCCACAATACATACAAAAACTGCAGTTTTCAATTGAAATGCATACTTTTTCATACATATCATGATTTGATACGGATTGATATTAATTACTTCATGACATTACCTTCCATTTTTATAATTTTTATCAAGTTTCCGATAAGCATAAACCGCTCTGAAACAAAACGAGTATTCCACTACGTATTATTGAAATTTGTTAAGGCAATAGAGTCTTAAATTTTGATCTAAATGTTAATAGCAATTAATTCATCACACTTCAAAAGATGCTCAACGTTTCTTATCTTACTTAACCGATCTGACATTTTTTATCTTCATTTGATAAAACAAATTCTCATTACTCACTTTCTAGCAGTCTACCAAAGCTCAAAGCTTAATTGCACATAGTTTCTGGAGAAAATGTAAATACTCCAAAGGTGGTAATTTTTACCACTCCTCCCCGTCTCCAATCACGTCTCCCAGGTAAACCCTAACCGCCCACCCTTTATGTTACTGGGAACCGTGATGGGTTTAATTAAAAGGCTTTTGTGTCCCCGTGTGGCGTAACTTGCTGCATTCTCCGAGCCTGCTTTTAATTAATATACGCCTCTCCTTAGCTTTTCCTCTATATACACGGCTATGTAGTAGTTAGAAACTACAATTTACTTGCGTGATTTACTTTGCAGTTATTTTCTTTGCTGCTCAGTATGGATTATCATAACTTCCCTTGTTTGTAATAAATTTCTAAGCCTTAACCTGTGTGAATTTGTGTAATTTCCTCAAAAGTACAAGATTTTCTGATGTTTTGTAATTAAAAGTTGTGCTGTTAACTTTGTAATATTTAAATTATACTATATAATAGTGCGTTTATAATTTTATCGAATTTAAAATGCCTTGTATCTCACGAAACTCATTAGTCTCTTTTAGAGGATTGCCAAGAGAGCAATTAGTCAAGGGAACAATGAATCAATAGGTTTCTATTTCATAGGGACCATCTAAATAGCTACAAGAATTTTACAAATTGAAAGCATTTCTTTGATAATCCACACATAGCCGTAAAATACGGTTTGAAATAAATTCAATATTAAACTGAAATTTGTGTATTTATAAAATAATTTTAATGGTACTGGAACAAATTGTTGAAAATTCATTGAAAATTAAATAAATCAAACTTCTCAGTATTTTCTGTTGATTCAAATTCTAATAATGTTTAAAGTTTAATTTTTATCTAAGTTATTTTCATGCTTTTTTATATTTAAAACTTTTTAATTCATTTTCGGAGAAGTTTGTGATTTAGTGTAATCTGGATTATTTAAAAATAAATAAATTTCAATTGTTTTTTGATATAATTTTTATATTTATTGCAAAAATGCGTAGGTTAGGTTAGGTTATATTAACGTCCCGTTTTGAAGCAACACGAGGGCTATTTAGGGACGGACCTCGTAATTTTGAACCACGGTCAGATGACGAGGACGACACCTGAGCTGGCACCCCCCTCTCCAAACTTCCGCGCCACACCAACGGGAGGACGTTTGGCCGCTACGTATGATTTAGCGTGCAACAGGCCCCATACACGGCGGATCTTCAGTGGAATCGGGTTTCGAACCTGCGACCCTCCGGTCCCGAGGTCGAGACCTTACCACTAGGCCACCGCGGCCTCGCAAAAATGCGTAGGATAAAATGATCAAGAAATATTTAGAGTATATTTTGAATTTCAAACTCTCAGTTCTGCTCTGTTAAAAAATAAGATCAACATTGAAAACACAATTGCAAAAAAGGGAAAAAGAAATTACTGGAAGAAAATGGAATAACAGTGAGTATGTGTCAGAAGAAAAGCCATTTTGATGCTTGGAATTTCGCTTTTATTGCGATTAAACATAAACAGAACATTCGTTTCTCTATACCATTAGGCTATGAATTTAATTCTCTATGCGATTTTTAATAAAAGAATTGTTTGCAAGTAATATAAATGAAATTTAAAAAATTAATCATCCAAATAAAAATTGAAAAATATTGAACTTATCCACCAATTATTAATATACGGTTATTGTCTTATTCACATGCAAAGCGAACGCTGTACCACTGAGCTACACCCCCGTACGTTATTGTTTTATTACGAAATAAGACAATAACGTACGGGGGCGTAGGTCTGTGGTACAGCATTCACTTTGCATGTGAATAAGACAATAACCATATGAAAAAATATCAAAATAAATTAAAATAAATCGAAGTAAGAATACCACAATGAAACCCAAAAAATTACAAAAACTGACACAATCATTGTATTAGTAACGCGCGAATGCAGCAGCAACCAAAATAACAACGGAAAGAACAAAAAGGGACACGAAACAAAATGGAGAAACTCTTAGTCATGCGCTTTCCCAGGAATCACAAACAGCAAGAGTTCAAAAGAAGTCAAGATTTTTTTCTGTGAGGGGCATGACAAAGTGTCAAAAAATTTTGCCCCCCGTGACCCGAAAAATCCCGAAGTGAAAGAGGAAAAAATTATTCTCTTAATATTTTTTTAAAGAGTAAACGGTATTTTACTACCAGCATTCTTGAACTTCATCAAGAGTAATTAAAGATCATGCAGCTATTTATTTTTGTAATTTAAATAATACAATTAACATGTTTTTATATTAATTGAAGGATATTGGTCATTGTTAATTTTTGAATTATAAATTTAAATGTTAATTTTTGAAATACAAATGTTGGGATTGCTAGGGTAATTATAAAAACACTGATGCAAGGTAGAAGCCCAGAAATAAAATTTAAATTATAATATATGTGTGTGTGTGTGTGTGTGTGTGTGTGTGTGGTGTGTGTGCGGTGTGTGTGTGTGTGTGTGTGTGTGTGTGTGTGTGTGTGTGTGTGTGTGTGTGTGTGTGTGTGTGTGTGTGTGTGTGTGTGTGTGTGTGTGTGTGTGTGTGTGTAGATAAGTCACTACCTAGGAATGATAAATAAATATACCAGGTGAGAGTGAAAGTAATTATACAGTTAAAACAGAATTAAAGAATTCTTCATAGCTCTTTATTTTGATAAATATTTTATGTTGCGTTATTAACCGCTTAAGGACATAACCAGAGTTAACTTGTTCTAAATGCTCTGTAGGTTTCAAAATAATTCGGTCCTTCGGCGGATAATATATCAATCCCTTCTTGATTTGCAATTTTTATTAAAGATATTTTGAATAAAAATTTAGGCTATTTAATTCTTTCCGGCTCAAATTATTATTTATTCATAAAAAAATTAAAATTAAAAACAACATTGAAATAATTCATATTTTAAATTTTTCATTTATTATCAATGAATTATTTTCATAATTAAATAATTAAGATTATTCATTCCTATTCATTTGTATCCTGATCATGTTGGTCTGGTTGGATCTTCTAGGTCTCATACTCTTATATACGTATGTCCATACTCTTGCACCAGTCAGACTATCGACTTATAATTAAACCCTCTAACGGGAAATTGGTTTGATTTGATAAATTTGACCCAGTTCAGTGTAATTCCATTAGATACAAAACATTCTTCTCATTTTCCTTCAGTTTATGCATTAGATTTAGCTCAAATACTAATACATTTCCCATGCACTGTTTTTTTTTAAATTTTCTAACTCATTTCTTGGGTTTTTTTTGTAGCAATTCATATTTTCAGTTTACCAGAAATGAAATAAGATGAAAATCTAAAATCTGATGGTATAATGTAATACATGCTATTTATATGATGGGCAAACAAGAAAGGCAGCTGAAGGCATCCATTTAAAATAAATGGGAAAATTATGTTACTCATTATTCCTTCTGTTTGTTTTTTTTAAATGTTTTATGTGTTCAAAGTTTTGAATAAAACTGCTATTAAGACAAATCAGAATGGGGCAAATTCATTTTCAGTTACAATATTTTTGGCTTTGAAGTAAGCGGAATCATATTAGAAGAAATGAGTTTATGTGAGAATGTGACATTGATTTCGAGGAATACTTTTCCAACTAGATCAAGAGAACACTTGATGCTGAATTTCGCTGAAAGAAATTTGTTGAAAAGCGTTAGTCAAAAGTTTCGTCCAGGCATAGGCAGTCAATCCTAACAAGATTTGGAAAAATCTGTTTTATCTTGAGCTAAACTAATTTTTGCATAAAATGGAATGGTTCTGGAAAGAATATAAAATTTTAAATCTTATTTATTTTTGTTGTTTCTATACTTGCTTTGCTCAATAGAATACAGATCTTCCTTTTAAGCTTAAAGCTTTCTCTAAAATAAATAAAATTATATATTTTTTATTTTACATATATTTCTAATAAAATAATTCTTTTTGAAAACAAAGTCACTATGTAAATCAGGGCTTATTGCTTTTAGTTTGGTTATGTTTACCTCACGTTTAGCAGCAATGCAATCGTGTTTTGGAAAATTTTTGTGTGTCAGATGACGCAGAACACCTGATGCCTGCACCCACTCTATAACACTTGCAGAGTGGTTCCGAACACACAACCAAATTGATTATTTTTATTAATTCCGATGTTATTTAAATATCTGCAAGTAAAAAAGTACCATTTTTGTGTTAGGGATCAGAAAATGGCACCATCCACTTAATTTTTACGATTTTCACAATGTCACATATGAGTGACCTACCTCCAGGCAACCGTACCTTTTGGGAACTCTGCCTGTTGTGCAATCTTGTTTAGACGTCTGTACCCTATATTATCAGTTTATTTCCGGTATTCCGGTAAAGAGATGCTTTTTTGGTTAGTGTACTTGTGTGCTTATTGTAGCAATATATGTTGAAAATGGCAAGCTTTGAGAGATCTTGCAAAAATCAGCCTGATAAGTTTTGCACATGTTTGTGGACGATTTATATTAAAATCACCAAGTAGACATTGAACACAAGTAGTGAAAAGGGTTATTTTCTGTATTTTGGTTGCAAAGTTGGTATCAAGAAAGTCTTGACTCCTCATGTGTGTTAAGTAAGTTACAATGTGAC
>BGPR01000005.1:4078890-4101963 GCA_013235015.1 Araneus ventricosus
CACACACACACACACACACACATCCTCGGTTTATTTCATGGAATTCTTTAAAATATGTTAATACCCCTGCACTTTTTGCTATCAAACGATTCGATCAGAATATTTTCTTCTGTTCAGTTATATTTCTATGTGTTGTAAAAGAGTTTTGATTTTTACTTTATCGTTTCTTAAATCATATTCGTCCACATAAAATCAAAAATAAAATAACATAAGGGAGTTGGCTTTCATTCATTTGTAAGTTTAGTCTCTCAAATTTTGTCGACTTACTGAACCGATTAATTTAAGGCCATCGTAAGGTGTATTTTCTTCAGTCTATTCAGTTATTTAGTGCTTTGGAGTAGCGTTTTCTTCTATAATTATAAAAAAATTATTGAATTCCCTTAAACTTATAATAAACTTTGCATATAATAGCTTTTTCATCAATTAAGATGGTGATTTCAAGTTTCTCGATGTCTTAGACCGTTCGATCTAATATCTTTCGGACGTCTTTTGCATATCCACCCGTCTGTAGGGATACCCCGAATGCAAGACTCAATTAATTGACATCTTCTGTTACTTTAAATGAAGAACACATACACGATCAGACTTGTTCAGTTCGATTTTTTTTCCAGAATTAAACATTAAAAGCATAGAAAATAATGAACTGAATAACGACAAGAAAGAGTAAAGTACGGAACAGTTTTTTAATCTTTATTCTTGAAAGACAGCAAATAAAAAATATCTGTTTCACTCAGAATTAGTTGTCATATATTTGTTTTTAGAACAAATAGCGTCTAGGAATATGCAATTATAGTAAAGTGACAAGCGTTACGTGAAAGCCAACTGGTGGCAAACTACGGAATTAGCTTTCCAAAAGGGTACGATATAGAGAAAAAAAGTCAATGACAAAGTTGTAGGGCATCATCGATTTAGTACAAAAAGACACCTTGTGGACATTAATGCTAAGAATAGAATATTTAAATCTTCATTTATTTATTCGTAATTTCCAACACTGTTACATAACGAAACGCGTTAGAAAGAGAGAGAAAAACTAATTATCACACTATACCTTAAATTTTGGTGGTGAAACTACTCTCTGTCCTCCATAATATACATTTTGACCCTTGTTTGAATTTCACGTTGCACAATTTTTAGCATATTAGGTGTCACGATGGCATAAGCATCAGTAATCATCGTCGAGGTCCTGCAGTGTTTGTAGAAAGGTTTCATACACCTGCTATTTGATGTAATCCCAAAGAAAACAATTCCATTGGGTGTGATTTTTGTCCGAAATATAACATATTCTACTTTCGGCGACGTTTCGTGACGTCACAGTTCCTGAAATTGTGAAAAAACAAATGTTCGTTTTAAGTGTTCTATTCTTAGTAATATAAATGTCCAAAGGGTATCTTTCTAACCCTCTAACACCGAGTGGGGCAGTCAAGGGCGGTCTAAAAATTCCCCTTTAACAGCGACGAAGGCCGGTGGGAGGCGGTTGGTTTCTTTTGAGGGGAGGTGAGGTTTTGAGATCGCTTTGGAGATAAGCGCGATAGGGGGTTCCATTATCCTTGCCAACCACAGCCCATTTCCGTGTGCTTTAAGGGAAGATCATTGCAGGGGCTGGGGGAGGGGGAAATGACCACCCAGGTTGGGAGAGTCCAATTCATATCATCTCCTCCCAAAATGTCTCGATTTTAAAGCATCGGGATTAAAGAGTTAAACTAAATAGACGGTTCTCTTTGCAATTTACTTTTTCCATAAATCGTTCCTTTTTCGAGATAAAAACGCTAATACCGCAGTTTGCCGCCAGGTGGCGTTGTAAGCTGTCTCATGCCGTAAGGTATAGGCACTTTACTAAACCTAGATTTCACTTTCATTACTACAGCTGCAGTCATTCTGGTAAGGGACGTACCTTTGAGATATTTTTTTGCTTTCATTGCTGGCTTCCTGTATATTGCCCATTTATATTATATAATTTATATAAACTACTAGTATAAAAGCTGTTAAGTTACTATACATTGCATTTTCTTTTAAAAATTACATATATTTCTGGCATATGATTGTCATTGTTTTGTAAAACTAAATCTTTTTACTAATTCTATGAATAATGTTTTATATAAATGAATAAGACCAGCTAACGGTATTCCTTAAATGGATTAATTTACTAAAAGTTTCATGAAATCAAGCACAAACTGTATGTCAATTTGAAATTTCATTTTCTTAGAAACTGATATTTATACATTGAAATACTTGGATTTTGCAAATTACAATTGGTGAATATAAATCGCGTTTTATTGGGCACTTGTTAACGAGGAAGAAAGGAGCTTCAATAAGAATTTTAACGTAGGTTCGAAAAAGAAAGAAAAAAATATATATGAGGAGTATAAAATTAGAATAGGAAAATATTTCTTCTCAGAATGCTGATTTAATGAGATAATTTTATTGCTTAGCAAAAGGCACTAAAATTTTCTTGGCACCGAAAAAGTTAATCACAACAATATGGTCGTTAATATTATTACAGATAATAACTACCCTAGCGAAAATCGTTTAGTTTTCATAAAATAGTAGTAGAAAACTTCAATACTGCATAAAAAGATTAATTTTTCGAAGAATAATATGAGCAGCTGTGAGCAATCACATGTTTCATTAAAATAAACAGCAAAGATAAATTATAAGTCTGTATGTGTAATGAAATTCCGTGTTTTGAGCTCATACTAAACCATTATGCGCGCTATATGTTTCCTGAGTGTTAATTTAAATTTTTGTGGGAGCTTTTATTTTTGCATGTTAGGGAAAGACTAATTTTTTAATAATAAAATTAATTTTAGTGCAGTTTTAGCAGAAAGATTAAGATTTTACTTTTTGAAAAACTTAAACTGCTGCTTCAGTCTCGAGTCATTAATTATTCTCAAGCACAAAGAGTACAACTTTTTATTTTAGAAGGTAAACAGTTTGTAAAACAAGTTTCGCCTTAAGTCAACATCAATTTCTCATCTTTAATTACAAGCCTTATTCATTAAAGACCGAATATATATGTACTACATACAGTTTTGTTTATCCTTTATTTTTGTAGAAGAATTCTTTAATTTTTAAAATACATTTACATTGGTTGAAACTAAAACAGAAACTTTCGAAATAGTTTTGGATATTTCAATTCGAAAAAAAAACACCTTTTATAAGTACTTAATTATAGTTTATATATATTTATATAAATAAAGCAGAAGCGCCAATTTTTTTTGCACGGTATAGAAATCCAGACTACTGAATAGATTTTCTTCGAATTTTGCTCACAAATACTATGAAGCATGATGGGAGATTTTACTGATGATTTCGTCACAATTAATTAAATAGTTAATTTTTGTATTAATGAAAAACCATACATCCTTTGCATGCAAATAAGATGGCGAAATAAATGCAGATTTTTAATACCAAAATTTCTCAAATTAAGCCTTTTTACTTCGCCACGTTGGTGAAACATGGCTTTATCTGTGAATTCGTGTCCGACCATGAAATTATCCACCTCCAGTTGTACTAGCAACTCCACGTACAACTGTGACTTTTCGCTTTGTCGGTAATTTTTATATCTTGCACTATGTGAAATTTGCTAAGATTTAACTGTAGACCGATTGCGTAAATTGTTCCAAGTTATTGTGTACTCGATAAGTTAAGTTCTCGCTGTATTGATTTAAAGGGGCTTCCGTATATAAGAAGCAGGGACATTTTCTACCGCTTCGTTGTTGATGAAGGGGCCACCTTTGCTTTTTTCTCTTACATAAGAAACCTGTCACTTCAAATTGCTTCACTTACCTTGCGATGTTGTCACGGTGATGTTCTTTAGAAAATTTGTTTCGAGAACATCCTGAACAACGGTTACCTTCGAGTTTAGTATAGTTATATTATCGTCTCGTTTTGAAGTAACCCGTGGACTATTTCGGGACGGACCTCGTAATTTCGCGCGGTCAGATGACGATGATGACACCTGAGCTGGCGCATCCCTCTCCAGACTTCTGCACCACACCAACGAGAAGACGTTTGACCCAGTGCGTATTAATTCCAGGCCACGTACACGACGGATCAAAAGTGGAATTGGGTTTCGAACCTGGAAACCTATGGACCCGAGACCTTACCACTAGGCCAACGGGGCCGTGGAGGGCAATGGGAGAAATGCCCAACAGTTATCGAATCGCACATGTCAAACGCTATGATGAAAAATATGTTCAACACATACAAGTGCAAGATCCGGAAGAAAATGGCTGTGAATATCAAAAAAATAAAAAGAGCTACTACTACTTTTTACACACATTAAGCTTTTAGTCGCTGATGCCACCACTTTGAATAACAACTATCCTATTTAGTCAAATTAAACTTAGAGATTTAAACATTTACGTAATTGCAGTACTTGTGAAAATAATCATTACAGCTGCCATGGTTTTCTTTTTGTACGATACATTTTGAATTATCTTGTTTTTTCGCATAGTGCCATTTACAAATCATTACAACGGATTGAGAGAAAAATCTTATACTGAAAGTAGTGGGAAAGAAAGTTAAAAAGTAATTCATTTTTAAAGCATTAATTTTTTAGATCATTAATAATATATGAAATATCATCTAGCAAATAGGTCTATCTTAATAACCTCAAATAATTTATCGTCGAAAAGAATGAAAACGAAATTTTTGAGTTTCATTATTCTCTGCCAGTAATTGTTCTGACTTCTTTAATAAGATTTAACTTTTTACTTCATCAAATTTAAGTCAAATTTTGTAAGATTAATTGAATTTCCAAATCGTTTCAAATATGTTATATGTAGAATGGGAGCTTAGAGACTAGGTAGTATGCTAGGGGTATGAAAACTAATATGAAAAGGCTCTATGTTAAACAAACACATTTTATTGAAACACATTTATATTTACAAAAAGAAATATTTACAGGTTAAAGAAAAGAGTTTTTGAAGGAATCATTTCATGCTTTAATGTTAGCAATTGCTTATAAAACTTAAACTAGAGATGTTAGTGAAAGAAAGTTTAGAGCCCTTAGGCTTAAGAAAAGGTTTTAAGATTACATAGCCATTGCAAGACCACACTCGTCATTCGATTTTGCTCCCAGGCGAAGAAAACAAAACAGGTTCTTCGCACTCGACTCTTGGGTAAGAAGTGAGGACCCCAAAACGAACAGGAATGCGCTTCACTCGGTTTTTCTGCAATTGTCCTTCGATTTCGTTCCGCCTGCTGCCATGTCAGTGTACAATTATTAACTAAACTATCGGAGGAAATAAAAATTAAGTATAAGCTCTCTTCCACATAAATGAATATTAGAATTTAGAGCTCCGATTAGAATATAGCTTTTCTCTTGATTTTTGAATTCCGACGTCTGCCATATTTATTTACAGTAACATTCAAGAAGGCGCTACTTCAAAAACATAACTAAGTAAATTTTAGCTTAATTATTTTTCAAAATGTCTGTTGATGATGTAAAACCAAAGATTGCCTACATTGAATTTAGCTTTGTTAACAAATAAAATAACGCAGAGAAATACGATGAAAGATTCTTTCTTGTGTTGCATGCACTATGTATTTCTGTGTTAAGCTCTGATGAAATATCTTCCATAATGCAAGATTATTTGTGTTATAAAGTTCTCTTTAATCCTTTAGCGCTCATTGGTTTCGCAGTGAAACTACACGTTGAGCATTTTTTAATGCTCATAGGCGAAATGTAGAGTAATTTTTCTTTCATGACTTAAGAGCCAGATATATAGGTCAACTTATATAAAAACTCCAGTTCAATACCATTAGCATTCACAAAGATATTGGCATTGCAAGAGATAGATTGCTTTTGATCTCTAAGAGAAACAAAATAACGAGCGTTCTTACACCAATTGATATTTTTTAAACTTGAATCTTCGAAAGTAATATTCAATTTTATGAAAGTTAAATATCCTGAATACTCACGTATACTTATAAAATAAATACATAATTTAAATTACATTTCGAAAATAACTTATTCGACAAAAAAAATCGCCCGTTACCGTTCATTGGTTTCACTGTGAAACCACAAATTTCTTGAAAATAAAAAAATGATAAATTTTTTTCCTTTACATATTTATGATTATTACATGCCTAATACTCATTTTTGAAATAAATTTAGTAATTTTCAAAACGAAACATGTAGTGGACTTGAAAGGGTTAGCATGTGATTTCTCTCAAGAAAATACATATTTTTTAAAGAAAGTACATATTTATATGCATATTTGAATTTTTTAATTATAGTATATTCAGTTTTGCAATAATCTTGTATAAATACCAAACTTTCACAGTTTAATCTTAAAATCCGTTCACCGAAAAGTGTTGATATTTTTTAGATAAATATCCATTTTATCTATTTTCAGCAGATACTTCAGAATTTTCTGGCCTATTTCGACATACTTCATAACACTTTTTTTAAATACACATTTCAGATTTGGATTCAATTTTTCATCTAAGATTGAAAATAAACAAAAATAATTTATAAATATAAAACTCTGATTGAAAACGTTGTCGAATAATACACTATCATGTATCTTCTTTTGAGTATTATTTTGTCCTTCATTAATTAATGCAAGACTCTGTAATATTTAATTATCGTATTTTCATTTCTTATTTTAGTCAAGTTTACTCTAAAATGCTGCACTTTGTAAGCTTAAGGTTTAAAAAGACCTTATAACTTCGTACGTCATCAACTTTAAAAAAAATGCAATAAGTGCTCATCTATTATTTCAATGTTTTCTTGTCGCTTTTGTACTTTTGAAAGATATACAGCCAAGCATTTGTATCATTTGTGCCTGAAAACAACTGGAAACACTATACGAAACAACACTTCAAGTCACTAAAATACAAACAACAACTGCTAATTCTTATTTTCGTATTCCAATATAAAGTAATTAACGGGAAAATGAAAGAAAATTCTTCTTCTTCAACTTTCACCAGTATTGAAAAATTATCTATAAATATTTTATTACGCTACCAGCCTTCGAATGGACATGACCTGAAACCACTTCTACCACATTCAATATCTTATCAATAAATTAATAAGAAATTCTTACTTTAATCATAAAGAAAAAGCGGATGTAACTATTTATGCGTATAGATTTGCAAAAATGAAGAAGAATTCTATAACACAAAACTAGTCTTTCGTATCGTAAATTGTGTTTCTTCTCTAGGAATGTTAGACTATGCTGAACTCATTGATTTCCATTCCTTATTTACGACTCTTCCAATTACTAAAGCGCGTAACAGCTGTTACAAGATTTTCAGAATATAAATCTTTGCGATTTCTAATGAGAACACCTTTATGTAGTAAAGTTTGAAACAGAAATACTCGTAATTAAATTTTTCCGCCTTCTGCCTTGATTTTACTTAGATAAAAGATGGCATGTTTTGTGTTGTAATTAAATGCGCAATTTTTTCGCGCCTCTGGAAAATCATTTGTCTCCGTTAAATTAGTACCACAGCTGGTTGTTATAGATTTTAACTTTGTTCCCGAAAATTAAGTTACTTCTCACAAAGTAGTTTCAACTATATTAAGAATCTACTTGTAAGAGAATGACTTGGAGTTAAAGGACAGTGTTTCCATGTTCTTGTAAAGATGTGGTTCAACATTTTTCATAAAACTTAAAAGTAAGAATTATTCACGAAAACGTTCTGCTTCTTAAATGTATAAAGCTGTTGAATTTATTATTTCAAGAGTATTCCCGAAATTTTAGGTACAACCTTGTTTGTTTATTCGAATGCACCTAGTCAACCGAAAATGCACTAACCCTTTAACGTTCACTACATGTTTCATTTTGAAAATTACTAAATTTATTCAAAAATTAGTATTATACATGTAGATGATCATGAATATGCAAAAGGAAAAAATGTAGCAATTTTAATGTTCAAGAAATTTGTGGTTTCACAGTTAAACCAATGAACCGTAACGGGCTATTTTCCCTCCGAATAAGTTATCATCGAAATGCAATTTAAATTATGTATTTAATTTATAAGTATACCTGAGTATTCAGGATATTCAACCTTTATAAAACTCAATATTACTTTCGAAAATTCAATTTAAAAAAAAATATTAATTTCTGCAGGAACCCTCATCATTTTTTTTTCTCTTAGAGATCACTTTGCTCTTGCAATGCCGATAACTTTGTGAATACTAACGGTATTGAACTGGAATTTTTATATAAGTTGATTTATATATCTGGTTCTTAAGTTATGAAAGACAAATTACGCTACGTTTCGCCCATGCGCAGTAAACAAATATTCAATGTGTGGTTTCGCTGAGAAACCAATGAATGTGAAAGGGTTAAACAGTTGTAATCAATAATAAAATATTTATAATATAATCAAATTATATGAAAATAACAAGGCTGTGGCTCAAAATATTTCTTAAAATTTTAAAACTAAGAATTAGTAGCGAAAACATTCTGCTGTTTTAATGAATAAAACTGCCGAATTTATTATTTCCAGAGGCTACTGTTAGGGATTGCAATCCGGAAAACCGGATCCGGTAATCCGGCGGATCCGGCATCATTAGACGTCTACTGGATCCGGCACCAGTTTGCCGGATCCGATCACCGGATCCGGTAAATTAAAAAAAAATACATGAAACCGATTTCTTGAAAAAATACTCGCGTTGTTGCAAGAGTATGTACTTAAATGCGTGGTGTGTACGAGTCGTTTGACGCTGACTCACCTGCTTCACATATAGACATTCTTATTGTTCAACTGATGGATGAATTATGTTTATGTTGCATTTACGAGTACGAGAATAATTTAAGTTGATAATTAGACATAGAAATGAATTAAGTAACGATCCATATTTCTGATTTTTATTTATAATACGAGTTTCTTCTCACATAGTGACCGAAATAACGTTTTAAATTGTAAGTATGTACCTATTTGTGTTGCATTGCAGATACTAGTCTAAAAGTTCTAAAACAAACATGTCGCTTTTGAAATCAATTCAAAATGAAAACAGGCATATTAATATACTTACAGAATAAAAAAAAATATGATGATGATACAAGACGAACTGATGATATATTTACTATGCCGAAAAAAAAGTTTGTAAGACTAGAAATGAAAAATATCTTAGAAAGAGTTGTTCAAGATTATAGCTTTAAAGAAAACGTAGATAATATAGTAGAAAATAACTCAGATTCATCGTCATTGAAAAGTGATTTGATATTACAGAAAGAATTAGAGATGCAAATCCAGAAAGATATGAAAACCTAGAGCATAAATACCAAAAAAAGAGAAAGATTATGAGAAAACATTAAGAAAGGAAATGACTGCATGTGAAAGTGAAAGATTTCGAGGAAAATACTTGTCTTCTATTCATGAGTATTTGTTGACAATAAAACCAACAAGTGAAGAAGCAGAAACGGCTCTCTATGCAGCTGGTTATATTTGTAGCTCTATAAGAAGTAGATTGACAGACGCCACAATTAACACTATTTGTTTCCTACGATAATTTTTTCAGAACCAAAGTGAGTTTTTTTTAATTGTTTTACTTAAAATAATAATTTAAAGTAAGCATATTAAAAAATACGAAGAAGTTTTAAACTCGTTATTGTGATAATTGTGCCATTGATTAAACAGATTCATGATGGCTGTCATAATTATAAGAATGAGGCTGCTTGGCGTGTCTAAAATATCTAATTATTGTGATCTCAGTTGATAAGCTTGATTTAGTTATATTTACTATAAGTTACTTACATAATATAAGTTATATTACAAGTTATCATTGATGTCATTTGTGAAATCTAGTAAGTGAGACTGAACTTAACAGCCCGTCATTATCTAATTATTACTAAACTAATATAACAATTACAATTTAACTAGTTACTCTGTACTAAATCTTTATTTTTGATTAATACGTAAATGTTGATTAATTATAACAGTGTAAATAAAGTTGATTTCATAAGAAATTAACGCTTTTTTATAAACTTTTTAATACACTCACTTTATCATCTTTTATAAAGTTGATTTTGGAATGAAAAGGCAAAATAGTTTTGATGCGTCCAATCCGGCCGGATCAAAATTGGTGCCGGATTGCAATCCCTAGCTACTGTACACAGCTGGCCGAAAGTATTGCAACATTTTTAAAATTCGAAACATTTGGAGTTAATTTGAATATAATGGTTCGAAATCAAGTGGAAACTCGCTTTTTACAGTGAAGATTTTGTCACGTGCACATTTAGGGGACCGTCCACAAATTGATGAAGGTAAAAATTATGCGGGCTTATCCCGTTCCACAGAAAGCTGATAATATTTCGAAGCTTTCATCAATCGTTTTGCTTCTTATGCAACATAAAAATATCATGAATATTCGGGAAGATATAAAGGTTTCTTTCAAACAACCCACATTTTTCGCATGTTTTTTGCTTCTAACATGAAGAGCTTTCTTTTAAATTTTGCAAAACTTACTGAATACTTGATAGTATGCTAGAAAATCATTGTTTTAAAAATTTGAAATAAATACGTTGAATAGTAAAGGAAATATGAGTAGTTTTAGTAAATATTGCTTTACTGCGCATACACGAAACGTAACGTAGAGCCAGATGTATAGGGCAACTGAAGTGGAAATAACAGTTCAATACCATTAAGATTTAGAAAGTTGTCAGCATTGCAGATAGCTGAATTTTAGATTCTCTCCAAGAGAAGCTAAATGATGAAGGGTTTTCTACAAATTGACATTGTTGCGAAAATGTGGTGTCGTTTTACTGCCTCGTTATTCTTATGGTTGGGAAGAGAATTAGTTCTACAGGGGTACGTATGGAATGCCGCCGGCAGCTGGACCTAAACCCCTAACGTTGGCGATAAACTTGACGACCATTTTGGTGACAAATTTGGCGATCTTGGCACCAAAACGAAGGACCTTAAAGATAATAGAATTTTCTCAATATCTCTATTAGGAGCCGAGATCCGTATTTCTCCAGAGATTTCCATGTGACGTCACGCCGTGTCTGGAACACTATAAATACTCTGCAGTAGGATTCCATGAGGAATGTCATTTGAGTGCGAACGCCTTTGAAGAATTATTTTGAACCTAAATTCTCCATTAAACTGCTTGTTAGATTGCATTCATGTACACCCACCATACGATTTTTGTAAGAATATTCTTGAAACTTGAATCTTAGAATAGTTATATTGAATTGTATAAATGTTAGAAATAGGCTAAATACCCATGCATACTTATAAGTTCAGTCCATAACTAGTCGCCTTCGGCGACCAGCTGTTCGTCCATATTATTACTAGCTCTTCGCTATGCTCGCAACTTCGTGAAATAAATTGGTGATTTTAGAGGCTGAGGGATTCTGCTGATTTTATTTTGCGATATCTCAAAAATGAAGGGTGGTGAGTGGCAGGCAACAATTAATGACATAACTAAGGGTCATAAGCTTTCTTATGAAATAAAAATTTTTGAAAGTGGTCCAGTGGTTTGAACTAGGAGACTCTGTGAATGTTTTTTCGCATAGAGAATGTACAGTGGAGAAGATTGTTCTTCGATTTCTCTCGAAAATGCAGGACCGCGGGGGACAGGCAGCGACCATTGATGACACATCTAAAAGTCATAAGCTTCTATATATAATAAAAATTGTGCAGCGTTTGGGGCTGAGTGACTGGTACATAAATTGAAATTTTACTAAATTAAGTGTTATAAATAACAATAAATATCATTACGTTAATCTCATTATTTGCATGAATATTAAAATTGTAGTAGTATATTATTGGATATGCACTATGTGATAAACTAATTAGAGCAATCACAAGAATTTAGTCGACGTCGACATGCATCAAGTACCGGAACATGTCAGAGAGACTATAAAACGGCCTTGAGCGGCATGACTAATTAATTGAGAATTGCGCGTTACATCATTTCGCGTATCAATTGCCTGTCCATACCATGACTCCCGCAGACGGGAAACTATGTCTTTATTTGATGTTTCCTGTGTAAAACCGTGTTTCACGTTCTATCCAGATCGTTGTAAGCCGAGAATCACTTTGTTGGGAAAATCTAAACTTGTCATTGAACATTGAATTGACTCATGGTTGTCCACTTCTCTCACGATTTTTGAACTCCACTGCAAACGCGCTCGTTTCTGTCCAAACGTTAGGAGGATCCAAACTGCTGGTCTTCTGGCATAGAGACTAACATATTGGAGTCTCCTGTACACAGTTTGTCTTGAAACAGTCGTTCCTGTGACGGATGTACCATGCGATTCCAAACACACTCCTGTAGAACTCTCTTCCCAACCATAAGAATAACGAGGCAGGAAAGCGACATTACATTTTCGTAACAATATCAATTTGTAGAAAACCCGTCATCATTTAGCTTCTCTTGGAGAGAATCTAAAATTCGGCTATCTGCAATGCTGACAATTTTCTAAATCTTAACAATTGTATTGAACTGGAATTTCTACATAATTTGCCCTATACATCGGGCTCTAAATTTATGAAGAAAAAATTACTCTACGTTTCGTGCATGCGCAGTAAAGCAATATTTACTACAATTACTCATATATCCTTTACTATTCAATGTATTTATTTTAAATTTTAATATAATGCTTTTCTAGCATATTGTCAAGTATTTAGTAAGTTTCGAAAAATTTGAAAGAAAAATCTTCATGTTATAAGCAAAAAAAAAATGTGGGATGTTTGAAAGAAACCTTTATATCTTCCCGAATATTCATGATATTTTTATGAAAATACATATAAGAAATTTGCATAAATAGCAAAACGATGGATGAAAGTTTCGAAATATTATCAGCTTTCTGTGAAACGGGATAAACCCACATAATTTTCACCTTCATCAATTTGTGGACGGTCCCCTAAATGTCCAAGTGGCAAAATTTTCACTGTAAAATGTGAACTTCCCGATTCTACATCCCACGATTCTCCCCAACTGACTTCGAATCGTTGTATTCAAATTAACTCCAAATGTTCCGAATTTTAAAAAGCTTGCAATACTTTTGACCAGTAGTGTACATATAAACTACTAATTTGTAGGTTTTTTCTTAAAAATTAAAGAAAATTTAAAATGTAGTTAAATAGTTACTATCAATAATAAAATATTTATATTTGATAACATTTATTTAATGCATCAATAAATAAAATATGCAAATATACTGGGTGGTTCAGAAGTCCGGAGCAACTTCAAAAATCAATAATTCGCTTACGAATAGATATAGAAAGATACTGTTTGGACAGAAAAGGTGGAAACAATTTTTTCAAATAACCATAATTTATCGGCAGCATAGTTTACAAATTAAAAACCAGATGGTTTTGCAGTAAGTGAAGCATTTCATCGCATAGAATAAGAAATTGATCTGAGTAACAGCTTGAAAATGTTCAATATGTCGTCTATAATCAGGAACTCAGTTAACAGACGAAGAATCACACTTTATTGCATCACGCCTCATATCCGATGTTATTACAGAACTTAAGCAATATTCCTTCGTTTGCAAATTTTTTATTTAAAATTGCTACGAATGTCTCAATTACCTTGTACATAAGTCGCAGCCCTAGTTACCAATCTAATTCTTGGCGTAGAAAAGGGTTACTGAAAATCAAAGACTTTTTGACACTTGTATTACGCTCTGCTAACCGTATGCACGAGGGCACTAAATTATGAAAAAGAATAACTTTGCATGTATCACGTTCGTAGTGTTAAAACTGGAGGCATTTTAAAGTGCATTGAGCTTTATGCAAGGTCCAAAACATTACAGAATCAATGTCAATGGCTGTATAATCATTCAATGTGTCTTTTAATTATGAATGAAGTATGAAATAATTAATAAGGAAGCCCGATATTTATTTTGCATTAAAAATATTCGAGATAGATACATGATTACTTTGATAGCTCAGCAAGATTTTATTAGATTATTTATTATTTTCTATCAGTGTCTTCATGTATAAAGAAGTTTTAAAAGAATTCGAGGTTAAGAGGAATAAATTAAAATAACTGATTGTATACAAACTAATCTATTGATTTCAAACTTAATCTATTGAATCAAATTATCCAAACTTGAAAGAAAACATTTTGTGCCTGAGATGCTTTTTATTCACAGTAACTGAATAGTCCAATGGATTTCTCGAAAATTCTTTTCAGTCAATTCTTCTGTGTTTTGAAAATTGGAGTCTTAAAAGCCTTTAGGACCGTAAACATGTTACCCTTTAAAACCAGTGATAATTAGATTTTGCTCAAACAAATGTGAAATTATCTGGATTTTGAAGACTGACAATTTTATTTCCTTCTTAATTTTTTTATCGAAATGTATGCAATTTATATGGATGCACATGAGTTTTTTGCAGTAAAATTATATGAAAACTTGCATGCATGAACTCCATTTGCAAATTTTTTCATAAAGAATAGAAATCAATGAGTTAAATATTTATATTTTAAAATTAAATCTTCATCAGAGTTAATGAACCATAACGGTCATTACATTTTTAAATAATCATTTATCTACATGTTATATTTATCTCTCTTAGAAAACTAATTGAGTTTTGATAATTCCTTGAAGTATGATTAATTCATTAAGGTATGCAGAAGTTCAAAGTTTCCAACCATAAACAAAGGTGGTGTTTTTAAATCCAATTAGATTGTTATTGGACTTAAAAAAGCAATTAATTTTATAAGAAGAAAGGAACATAAGATTCCTTTTGAAAAGGGATTTTGCTCCTATTATACTGAATAAGCAACATGTATCCTTGTAAATGCGATGCATTATATACTGTCTGTAGCATTTCTTTACTCGTGATAAAATTACTAATATTTATTACACGGCGGCTGTTTCGCTCCAATCCCCAAGGATTATAACGCTAGTGGAAGAAATAATTCATGTATTTTCCACATCTCCTGACTGTGGAGTGAATTCCTTATTTTGATTTTCTGTTCTGCACCATCTATTTGATCACAAATTGCGAAGACAAAATTTCTTTGGTAAATCTCGAAGGCAACGCAAGCGGTCAGATTTTAAACCTTTTACATCCACTATCTATTGGTGAAAAAGTTCCTCTTTTTCAAATAACATCAACTAATTACTGCCTTTCTTAATGAGTCTCTATGAGTATTAAATACACTTTCTAAAAAGGAACTTGAAGAATTTTAACTTGCATATAAACATAATTGAAATGACTATTTTCGCAGAAGCGCATGGAGCCATCATTTGCATAACTTGATACCAAAATTCATTTAAAAAACGCTAACTCTCTTTTTACCATATTATACCTGATATATAAAGTAATAGTGTTTTTATTGTGTCTCTTAATATTTTCATGTTAGTTTATTAGTCCTGGCCCAGAAATCCGGCAAAGAGATGAGATGATAGCAATCTAAGGTGGTTACGTATACAATAAGCCGTTTAAGTGTAGATGTTTCCTTCACACGTTCCCTATTTTTGCACTCTATACTTCTGAAAATAACTATTTACGGAGATTAAATCCACTGGATACAAAGTTTACGTTTAAATAATTTTTCGAACTCCAGTATATATGAATTATATTAAGATGCTACAAAATTTCAACTTTTATAATAATATGCAAATACAACAATTGATTAATGCAATATATAATAAAAGCCGACACAAATTCATACATGACATGTGACACCAGACAAGCTTAAATAAACAGCACTTATAATACTACTATAGTAGCGGCAAATATGGTGCCTGGTTGGTTATTTTGCCTAGCACATGTTAGGCCTTCAAGTGTCTGAGATGCAACAAACAATTATGTTTCGATCGCAAGCTTCTGAATTGCATATAATTTAGGTGCGTGATCTTCATCAATAGTATGGAAAACCAAGTGATATGATTCAACATAATCCAACTAAAATAATATTGTTTTATGCATGATTCTTGCATTAGAGTCAACATAAAATGGACTCAAATTATGCTAATTTGATACACATCAAATGTCCTGGGGCATTTCCATATAGTAATCCATTGTGCATCCAGGTGGGAAAAGACTGTGGTGTCACAGTACAGTGGAAGACGACGAACAATTAGATATCAGATGACATGCGTAGTTATGTGACAGTGATGCTCCTTGAATTGACTCTACTAAGACAAAAAAGTCAAAAATTCAAGAAGCTTCAGTAATACCATTTTTCTGAAAATTAATCACGCTTCATCAATTATATGTTACTCCTCATTGGTGTAGGCCATGTTAACTTGGTATTTAGCGGTCATGTTTATCATTTAATGTTTTTCTCTTGATAATATGATGCCACAATATGAAAGTGAGATTGATGATGACATGAACATCCCTGAACCACTGAAGGGGAATTTATACTTATAATTACTTATGTTATTCGAAGTTAAATGCAATGACATCGACTTTACATTTTAATCAATTAATGGTGCCAAAAGTGTGTAAGAAAATGGATTTATTTTTAAATATGCAGGGTGTTTCAAGATGAATATCGGGGTTTGACTATAACTCTTAGATGAGTTGTATATTAATGATTCAACGTCAGACTGAAAGATTAAGGATAGCCGCTTTAGATGTACACATGCTCATAAACAATTACCACTACCTTCCCTGTGAAGACACTACTTGCAAAAATGGCGTCTCCCAAACAGAAAGACTTTCGCATTTAGCAGTTTGAAAAGTGTGAATTTGTAGTTACAGTTTAATGCACGTTCTGTGCTTAGATTGCGATCCTCCGAGTGATAATGCCATCCATAGAAGGTATCATCAGTTTGAAAGCTCTAGATGTCTAAAGAAAGTGATGAACGTGTGAGAGAGTGCTTTACGAGTTGCCTTAAGAAATCCTTTAGGAAGACATGCTGCTTGGGAAGAACGAGCCTATGGCCTTGTTGTGTGCCTGTGACGAATGATGCTCTCATTGAACACTTGCAGGAAAAACTGTTTGGGTTACTCATTCATTTCAGGTATTTTTTACAGGTTATTATTTCAGGTTAAATGTAAATGAAAGTTAATAAATATTATATAGATTTGAAACAATGAGATTTATTTTACACCACCATCTATATATCACAATTTCCCACTGATATAATTAAAATATCCATTGTCATCTGCCTATCAAATGTAAAAATATTCCTATAATAATAACCGTGCGGCGTAAGATTAACATTTAATACCCTTTTTCATTTGTAACAAATAAGATAAATATAGACGAATGCATTAATTTCCATATTTAAAAGAAACATGCATATGCACATAAATTCCATCAGCAGACTACAAAGTTACTATACATAATTTGCAAACATAATTATTATTTTGATAATTAAGAAAGTAATAAATCTTGATGTCATTACTGTTTCCGGAAATATCAGACAGGTTCATTGAACTACGTTATTAATATAATTGTGTATTTGTAAAATTAATTAACTGTGTCTATATTTACAAGTCTATGTTAATAAATTAATACGGAAAATATGAAGTGAGAGTTTTCGATATTTAAATAATTGGGATATAGCAAACTATTTATGTATTATAAGATACCAAAGCGAAAAAATTTGAAGACTGAAACCATACAGAAATTGTTAATTACATCTTTGCTTAGTTATCTTATGCATGACTAGTTTTTAAATAATGAGAATAAAAAACTTTTAGAAATTCATTCCAAAAAACCTAAAGCGCATCAAATTTGAAAAATAATTAAATGATAAAATATAATATGGAGAAAATTTTCCGAAACATATACCTGCAAATTTAAGTAGATTAATTTTTGATAACATTTAGAAGTAAATTTAGAAATTCATGAAAACATGACACTAATTCTTCTTCTAAAAGAAACTTCTAATTATTTGCTAATTATTTCAGAAGCATTAATTTTGATTTGTCAGCAATTTCAGAAGTATTACTTTAAGATATTCTTTTTGAAAATAAGCAGTTTCTGTTTAATAATTATTTTGCTCAAGTATTTTGGATATACTTGCATATTTTGTAAACAATGTAGCAATCGTAAATGATTCTAAGAAAAAAATTTTATAAATAAAAGTTTTCTTAAATTTTTTGTACTCCTAGAATTGATTTAAATTATATATTTTGAAACATGTATTTTATTGACTGAAAAGGCGGAATAGAACATTTGACAAAAAATTCTTAACAATTTAAGTTATTTCATCATCATCATCATCGACATCATTCGTGCTTCTAATTATTGCATTTATGGCTTATAAATTAGCATCCAGTCTTCAAAATTTGATACAAATATTAAGTTCAATCCATAAACATCTCAAGTTTCTATAGACTTTCAGTGAAATCAGAAGATTATCAAATTACGTAGTAGAGGAAAATGATCTATCGAAAAATGGAAGGGGATAATAACATTTTAGCTCGGAAATTAGGAACCTTAAAGAGTTTCTTGAGTTACATATATTGCACATAATTACAAAAATTGAAATATTACAAATATACGAAAACAAATTACAGAAAAAATAACGGACATTACTCTCTCCCTATATATATTTTTGCGCAGCATGGCCCAACCTTGCTCTTGCGCCATGAAACCCAACCAACCTTATATATCAAAGCATACATGAAACAAAAGACCAAAAATCAAAAACATACAAGAAAGAAAAGACAATAAAAAAGACAAAAATTTAATCATTTGAAAAATACCATGGCAAACCGCTCGTCAGGAAGATAAGCCCAAAAGCATCCTTTGTGAAGATTCTGGATTAAATGAAGTACACAAAAAGGTCGATTACAAAATATAAAGCAAAAAAACCAAATACACAAAGCCTAGAATAAAAACAAAATAATACACAGAAATATTTACAAAATATGAAAACTTATCATCGTTGGAATTCGCAAAAAAAGCGCGTGGCTATTATTAAGGCTTAGCATTGCTGAAATTCGAAAAAAACCACTGAATGACACACGAGATAAAACGGTAGAAAGGCGAGAGCTGTACTCAAAGTGGCAGTGAAGACGGAAATTTTCAATGCAAATCGCATGCATGAAATTTACAGGATACCCATAGCTTCATAGCATTTTCAAGAAATGCATCAATATGAGACTGCTGATGTCTGCGACTAAAATAGTGCTTCTATGAATATAATTTAAGACGATATTTCTTGACGATATAAATTTGACGACTAATTTTGCTATTCCAAAAAAGATAACTTGTTTATATTGAACTGAAAAGTGTTTCTTTTATCAAAAATCTCAGTGTTTACTTTATTATCAACTATTTTTATTTCAAGATCTAGAAAATCTGCAGAAGAAAAACATATATATATATAATGCTTTCGTTGTTGTAGTCGTTAAATAACAAAACAGGCCGAGTTAAATTCTAAATTTCATTTTATTATGGGAGAGTGACGGAATGTACGTACATCTTAGTATAAGGTTTCAAGCCAAAAAAGAATAGAAAATCCCTGCTTTTTCTCAGGTAGGGATTTAACAGATAGACACGTACTTAAGTGAAGGGAATAATAGCTATTTTTAGTACATTACGTAAGTGTTTTAGGGAAAATGCATGGCGGCAATAAGTCGCTGATTTCGCTAGTTGTACCTGTAGAAACTCTAAATATAAACAAATAAAAAACATTGATATATAATTCTAAAATATAAATTGTTTCAATTTTTTTTCTTTTCAGAAATCAGGAAATTTAAATGTTATAAGTGTCGTGATGGTAGTATGGCAATCAAAAATTATGACTTAATTTATTTTTTATAAAGTGAAGAATTTTCTGTTTAGGAAGAAAGATTCGATGGGACATTATAGCCTGCCGAGATGAGCATTTTTGGTTTTGATGGTCAAATTCTGTGCTAATCCACATTACAAAATCTCCTGAAAAAATTATTTTTTCTTTTTATTTTTTTAACAACCTAACTACACTCTCAATCTGTTATAGCAGTCGAAAGAGTACAAAAACGGATCTCCCGAGACATTAGAATGGAGGGAGTTGGAGTTATTTATTTTTTTGTTCATTATTTATTTTTCTGAGTATAGTAAAATTTGTTTTATTTATTTTTCTTTTAAGTCATATAATATAATTTATTTACCATACTCCAACAACACATTTAAACAAAATTAATTTATGAAGCAATTAAAATTTTTGTGAATTATAAAATTTAAACTATTTTAAACTAAGCTTACTTTTCAAACATTTAAGGCCATTTTTTTAAGTAGCATTTCCTAATATAACCATAATCGAAAAATGTTATTTTCAGATTAGTATGGGATTTCATTTCAATTTTATAAGAGATGCACAAAAACAAACTATGCATAAATAAATCAAATCCATGAATAAATCAAATTTGCAACTTAAACTTGCAAAGTAACACTCAAAATTTTAAGTGAAAGTTTCTTATTCTTAATAAAACCTCTTATACCTCCACATTTATTATATCATTGATATCAGCAAAATAAATTTACCTCAAATTTCAAAATTTAATATGGACACTGCAAAATTAGTTTCAAATCAAAACCACTTTAAAATTTTTCAAATGCAATTTCAAATCAATTTATGATCAATCACAAAATATAAATCAATACAGAACAACACCAGATAATTTTATTTTTCTCAAATAAAAACTTAAAATCGATTAATAATCAAAAGTGAAGAATTAAACAATTATCGATAAAACTTATATTTTTTGGTGCACCACGGCAAGGCATTTTAGAATAGATTTGTAGATATTATATGAATCAGCTGCAGTTTTTTGAAACCAATAGCACAGGGAAACTGAAATTATGCAAATCTTGGCGAAATTAGTACAATATTTTTTATCACTTATTGCGTAATTTTTTTTTTCATTTGAAGAACATGCACTTATACACAAAACTTTCCTTCATATTATCTGTAGCCGAGAGCACTCTGGTTGAAGATGAAAAGTTTTTTTATTTATTCGTGCACTTTAACGTTGAATCACAACTATTTTTTTTTGTTTTTGAAGAAAACCGAAACAGGAGCGTAAAACGAAATGAAGATTTGAAGCACAATATGGATATTCCGTTAGAATTTTTAGAATTAAATCACATATTTCCTGAAGTAGATAATAAACACAATGGTGAGGACTTTTCGTTAACACTTTTAAAAAACATTGTAGATGTGGAGTGGAGTTGATGATGCATCAAATATTTCCTTGCTGACAGCTGGATTTCAGAATATCAGGGACGAGACATCAGGAAAAGTACAAAGAATCCGGTGTTGATTTGGAGGCAGCTATTTTGGTCAGCCATTTTTTGTTAATCCCCGTCACTCTCCATTGCGTTGTTTCGTCTTTAATTTTTACATTTTTTTCCCGTGCGGAACACTCATCCTACCGACTAACTAAAATGTTTTCGTTGTTGTAGTCAATAAATAACAAAACATGCCGAGTTAAATTCTAAAATTCATTTTATTATGGGAGAGTGACGGAATGTACGTACATCTTAGTATAAGGTTTCAAGCCAAAAAAGAATAGAAAATCCCTGCTTTTTCTCAGGTAGGGATTTAACAGATAGACACCTGATCAAAGTGGAGGGAATAATAGCTACTTTTAGTATATTACGTAAGTGTTTTAAGGAAAATGCATGGCGGCAATAAGTCGCTGATTTCGCGAGTTGTGTGCGAGTGGAAACGGTTAAAATATTCTTTTAGTAATAAATATGCTAAAACGCGAGATTTAATATACCTCCAGAGCGGGAAATAAAACGAAGCTGGAGTTTAAGAAAGGTGATTTTGGAATACATTAAGACTTTAAAATATATAATATTAGAATTTGAAATAAAATTAAGTGAGATCATTACATATATATATATATATATATCAATGTCATGAAGGTCAAAAAATGTTGAAATAAAATGGAGAGACTGTAGTAAATCGGTAAAAGCGTATAGATGCTCATGAGGGTAAGTAAAATCTATACGAACCGCTAAAAAATTAGTGAAATCATAATGTTTTCTGCGAACAGTGCTGGCATATAGCTAAAAACACTGTCCTTTACCCCGAACATTATGCTAGACCAAGAATTTGAATGAAATACAAATAAAAGAAAAGAATTTACGAACCTAAAACTGAGAGATGCTGCCAACGGGAGACGTGACAAAGGAAATAACTAAACGCGTCATGTAAGGACCGGATGTTTACGAAAATATCAAGTTACTTCTGAGGTTGGGGGAGTTTCGATGAAGATTAGGAAATCGATGGAAAAAAAAGATGAAAGCGAACTACATTGAGGAAACGATGAAGATTAAAGAAATGATGAAAAAAGGAAACGAGTGTATTTAAAAATTAATGTGTAATATAAAAAAATAAGGTGTATATAAATATTAAGGAATGATGATAAAAAAGGAAAGGAGTGTATTTAAAAATTAAGGTGTATAAAAATTAAGGTATGATGAAGGTATTTTTATACACCTTAATTTTTAAATACACTCCTTTCCTTCTTTATCATCTTTCATTAATTTTTATATACACCTTAATTTTTAAATACACTCCTTTCCTTTTTTATCATCCTAATCTTCATCGAAACTCCCCCAACCTCAGAAGTAACTTGATATTTTCGTAAAGATCCGGTCCCTAGATGACGCGTTTAGTTATTTCCTTTGTCACTTCTCCCGTTGGCAGCATCTCTCAGTTTTAGGTTCGTAAATTCATTTCTTTTATTTGTATTTCATTCAAATTCTTGGTTTATCATAATGTTCGGGGTAAAGGACAGTGTTTTTAGCTATATGCCAGCACTGTTTGCAGAAAACATTATGATTTCACTAATTTTTTAGCGGTTCGTATAGATTTTACTTACCCTCATGAGCATCTATACGCTTTTACCGATCTACTACAGTCTCTCCATTTTATTTCAACATTTTTTGACTTTCATGACATTGATATATTTTCCACAAATCTTCTTGAATTGCAGCATTTTTGCGCATTCGTTGCGTTTGTGTTATATTTTTCTATATTATTTTATCTTCCCCTTTTATATATATATTCCACTTTTTTTTATTTTCTCTCGTTAAGAACTTTCGACTTTTTCTCTCTCTCTTACAGCAGATTTTTTTCTTGACATTTTGTTTTATGAATGTTTATGTTGTATATGTTGCTTTTACATTTCTGCTATGTTTGTTTCTTATTTGTTATATATATATATATATATATATATATA
>BGPR01000005.1:4101988-4262522 GCA_013235015.1 Araneus ventricosus
CAGAGAATATATCAATATCATAAAGTCAAAATATTAAAATAAAATGGAGAGACTGTAGTAAATCGGTAAAAGCGTAGATGCTCATCAGGGTAAGTAAAATCTATACGAACCGTAAAAAATTTAATGAACATTGTTTTCTAACAGTGCTGGATATAGCTAAAAAACACTGTCCTTTACCCGCATTATGATAAAACCAGAATTTGAATGAAATACAATTAAAAGAAATGAAATTACTAACATAACACTGAGATGCTACCAACGGGACGTGACAAGGAATAACTGCGGTCATTTAGTGACCGGATGTTTACGAAAATATCAAGTTACTCTGAGGTTGGGGAGTTTCGATGAAGATTAGGAAATCGATGGAAAAGGATGAAAGCGAACTACATTGAGGAAACGATGAAGATTAAGAAATGAAAAAAGGAAAGGAAGTATTTAAAAATTAATGCAATATAAAAAATATAAGGTGTAAATAAAATTAAGGGATGATGATAAAAAGGAAAGGAGTGTATTTAAAATTAAGGGTAATAAATTAATGAAAGATGATAAAAGGAAATGAGGTATTTAAAATAGTGTAACTAGTGTAATTAAAATTAATGAAAGATGATAAAAAGGAAATGAGTGTAGTTAAAAATTATGGTGGAAACGGTAAGTGTTAAATAATATTTGATTTGAATCCGTTAATAACGACTTAAAGATGCGTTTTCGAGGTAATCACATTAGACCTGTCCGGACGAGACCTACCACAGAATTAAAGCCGCCAGCATAGCTCTAATATGCAACTTTTACTTACACTTAAGACATTAATTAAAGGTTCAGAGGAGGTAGGAATTTCATTACTATAAGGTTATTATAAGTAGTGAATTTGTTTCTTGATTGAATTTTTATCGCCGCAGGTTTTGTTAATTCTTATGGAGTGATTAAGATAGTGTTTTGTAGATTTTAGAAGAGATATTAGAGTCTCAGAAAATATATTCATTGACATTGAATTTAAACTCGTTTCTTTTGTCATAAATATCAATTTTAAATTATTTTGATTTTATCAATAATAAGTCCAGAAAAATAACTGGATCTTGATAGCTATTGTTTGTATTAATTTAAGTTCATTTGGATATATAGAGTATTTTAGTTGTATTGAAATCTTTATGGTTAACCCTCTGAGCGTTTCAACCCGTATTTCTACGTCGACCTTGGACTATCCCATAAGCGGATACACGCATTTCAACGTGTTCAGAGACACGCCTGAAAGCGGTCAGTCGTGAACTGTTCTCAAAGGCGATAAACTATTTTTCCAATTTCTTCCCCTTCCGTGGTTTGACATTTGATTGGGATTACTGGGTAGGTAGCGGTCGACACAATGAGGCTCATAAGAATGTACTTACTGCAAATTAGAGATACTAAGGATCCAAGACCCCACACCCCTTTGGCTTGGGGCATTTTAACGCTATCTGGATTGAGGTCTCTTTCAGAAAGAAGGTCAGTTTCGGATTTTTTTAGTTGTGTGTGTCCGAATTTGGATTCTGATGTCTGCTTTACATTTGTCAGCCTGGATTAAAATTGTATTATGTTTCAAGTGTTCCTGTATGTAATACACTTATGTTATATAAGATTTTATTTCAATAACAATGTTTTAATCGAATTGTTAAGTAAAATAGATTTTTTTTGGTCCACTCCTTTCAATACCCCATTCAAGCATAGAAAAATTTAGAAGCCGGGGTGATAAGAAAAGAGGGGTTGTTTATTCGTTATATAACATTGAATTGAAAAAAAAATAACTTAGGGTGTGATTTTTAAACTATAACAGTTTTTTCTAGATGAGTTTCTATATATTACACCTACTAATTTCTTTTAAATTCATTAAAATGAAATAAATTCCGAAAAAGAAAACCAATTATTTTTTCAAATAATTATTATTCAATTTATGTTTTGCTCACTTTGAGCAACATTGAAACAAATGTAAAGAAAAGGGATGAAAAATTTATTTTTTATGTTTTAAAATATTGTATTTTTGTTAGAGAAAATTTTGGTTTACATGGAAACGTAAAGAATTAATATCAATATTAACGTTTGAGTGATCTTAACAGACTTTTAGTTATCTTATTAAGAGTCTGATAAGCATCTGCAGTTTGTTAAGCTTATTTCAAAATAAGTGAAAATGTTTATTTCTTTTTTAAATGTAAGAACGCAAAACCATTTCTAAGAAAATATCAATGCTTACTTTATGATACTGTATTTATGCACTAGTTCCTTTGAGTTATAGTTTTGCTGATATGCATTCTTCTTCATTAGTGATCAAATCTAGTGAATTGATTTCTGCTTTTGGTAGCTCTTATGCCAATTCATGAGCTGAATTTTAATAAATGCTATGAGACAAGAATCCACTAATATGTGTTACAAACTCTGATGCATCCCGACACGTTATTAACGAGTTTGAAGACAGTACTTCTAATAATAATAGGTCTCAGGATTGAATTATTTCCAAACTCCACTGTCACATCTAGACAGTGTGTTTTATCACAATATCTTGTGTGTGTGCTGTGATTTGTAAAAGTATACACTTTTTTAAATAAAATTCTGATTTATATACAGGTTTTTATTTTCATCTGAACTTTAATTGGATAATAATGAGACTTATTTATTTTCCAAGCTGTATGATATATTTGAATTGATCTATAATTTTATTTTTAAGAAAAACAGTAAAGGTGGTCAGTTTATAATAGTTGCTAAATTTCCCTTTATATTTGGTATGAAAAGGCCCAAAAAATGTTTTTTTGAATATCACACCGATAACGTCCAAGACATTAGAGTAAATTGTGAAAAGGCACCTGATTAATTTTGAATAGGTGTTAAATTTTTCTCTTATTCTTTGATTTGGTAGTTTGCAAAAAAATTGTCTGTAGAAAAAAATTCAATAATATTTTACTTCAGAAGGCGCATTTTTCTTAAAATTGATAGGAAAAAAAAAGTTTGATCGTTTTATTCTAGTAAACGAAGTTATTAAAGAGAAATAATTATAATCGTTGATCGTAAATTTTCAACACGATTTTGACGAATCTCCAGTTTTAGACCCTCCCTGAGTCTGAAAAACAATTTGGAATTATGTTTTAAACACAATAACTCAACAACGGTTAGAGTTAGAAAGAAGGAATTTTTTATATGGACTTAATACAAAATTAGTATATTTCATTCAATTTTTGATAAAGTCCGTCCAATGAAAAAATTTGTATGTTAGGTTCATATCAACACGATAATTTCAGAACTTAAAACAGCTAGATAGATAAAATTTGGTAGTACACAGATTTAAAAATTAGGAATGTAGGTCCGTATTAAATTTGGACGAAATCTCGACGCGTTTAACTGTCTGTTGGTTTCTGTAATCGCATGCTTGTGAACACGATAATTCCTAAACGCAACGACTTAGATAAATGAAATTTGGCATGTGGTCTTTAACCCTAATTGTCCAATTTTCGTTTCAATCGGGTAAAAAAACTTTAATGCCCCTGAAACTCAATACACATTGATAAAAAAAAATTATAAATAAAGAATTAAAGGGGCTGCTCAAATATTACGTAAGCATTTTTTGGTATTTTTGGACCCTCCCCTTGTCAGCAAAAAAATAAGCAAATCGCAAACCCCTCTATAATTACGTAAGCAAACTGCAATTTTTTTTTTACAAACGTATAACAATAATAATCTAATTCTAAAAATTTTAGATTTAATTCAAATATAACCAGCGGGAGAATCTCCCTAAACTTTCTCGTATACTTTCAAACATTTGTCATTTCCTTCCCCCTGCGTGGATAAAATCGAAACCTACTGTAACCTGGTGAATTCAATGACTACTAAGAAGGTTTTTTCATTGTAGATTATAGTGATAGTAAAATATTTAGTGAAAAAATCATATTGAAAGAGATGCGTATGTATTAAAAGTTAGCAATATTTATTTTCTATCAAACTGTAGCCAATGCACAAGCTCCGCAGTGCAGAGGAGAAAACAGGAGAAGACTCAGCCTGTTAGTTTGCGCAGAGATTGCTTCCAGTACGTAAAGTAAAACAGGAAAAAAGTGACGTATCCTTCCAAGTGCACAGAGATTGCTACCAGTACGCACATGCGTATGGAGAATCGGATTAGAAAAATAATTATAATTTGGAACGCCTTTTCGTTACCGATTCAAACGAAATTTGGGCATAGACCTATAATTAATATTAGCAAACGTCATACCAATTTTTTTATTTATCTAAAGCCAAAGGTTTAGGAGATGTAATTTTGCTGGCACGCGATTATACAGACCGACAGACAAATAACCCTTTGACGGATTTGGCCCAAACTTTTATACGGGATTCCTACATTCACATGATAAACTGTGTACCAAATTTTATTCATCTAGCTATTCAAGTTTTTTCAGTGATAGTGTTCATATGACCGGGTGACAGATAGACTTCCGGACGGATTTTGTCCAAAAATTTGACAGAAAACCTAAACTTATGTTTAAAGACCACATACTAAATTTCATCCCCTGTAGCTCTATTATTATTTTCGAATTATCGTGTGTTCAAGGACAGACATATATCCCAAAATTGTGTTTTTCGGACTCAGGAGGTCTAAAACATGGAGATTCGGTCAAATCTCGATTTCGAATTTTTGACGATTACAATTTTCTCTTTGTATACTTCGTGTACGTGAGAAAGTAAAAAACTCTAATTCGGCTTAAAATGAAAAAAAAAAAATGTAACTTTAATTTCCTTACAATTTCAAGTTTGCTTACAAAAAATCAATTTTCTTTTGCCAAATTTATCTTATTTTCAAATTTAATTTTAAATTAAATTATTTGTGCAAGTTACAAGAGATTTTCGAAATAAAGGATTTTAATATCTTACGTAAGCATCACTCATACTCCTTCCTCCCTTGTCAGCAAAAAATAAGCAAATCGCATATCCTCTCCCCTTGCGTTTACGTAATATTTGAACGTCCCCTACCCTAATTTCCTGAAAATTTTATGACTGGATGCTCTAGTACCTGACAATAGTATCAAAGTTTCAAATTTCAGGTGAATTAAATTTCCGTTCATTATAATAGAAGATAATATCTTGCGTACTAAATAAAGGTATATGAATACTATTTCTTCCAATATTTAGCGCATTACTTTCAAATGTAACCTTTAGTTTGAGAATTATTAACTCGTTCTCTTAAAACGCATATATGTAACGAGTTTCATTACAAAAAGGCTTGTAGCATATTATTTTATTTAAAAACATTATTCAGGGTTAAGAAGGTTATTTATAATCCTTCATATATATTGATTATCGTTATTATTTTGGAATATAGATTATTATGTGACTATCTATATAATAAGTGTTTATGTGCATACAAACGGATTAACTAGTTGTTGGTTTATATTTGTGATCGGCTCTAAATTTTCTACCTTTACCGAATACTAAATCAAGAAACAATATGAAAAGTTTTATAGTGCCAATAGAGATTAGTAAATATATATATATAAATGCATTATTGTATTTGGATCTTTAAAATTAGGAAATTATTTTACATTCGTAGACTAATATACTGACGTGTAGACTGAAAATAAATTGAAGTCAGCATCATAAAAAAGACAACTAATAATATGAAATACACAATATCTAAAATACAACTATTAATAAACAACAATAAATTGAAGTCACAGACATCTAAAGAATATCAGCTTTCATGCAACTTCAATGATGTTCATATTTTTTAGAAACCTCACAACATAAAAAAATAAGTAATATAGCGTTCATTTTTTTGGCCCAACGGTCTGGCATTTGTCTGGTGTAACGGCGTTTATTTTTGTCATCTGGTTATACACGGCAATATGCAGAATGAGGGTATCTTTGAAGATATTCCGTCACGCCACAGATGGGATCTTCCGAAAGCAATTATCCCAGGCCTGCAGATAAATACCCCAGAATTCCCTGGCACTGTAGTTTGAATAGGTTCCAAGCTGAATAACAGAACAGATCTTTGCGGTTATCCCTCCATGGGGGGGTGCTAATCGTTCCTAGTTAAGAGGGGGGGAAGAGACTCGATCTGCAGCGCCTGAACATTTTCTTGTTAGAGGAAGGAAGCAACACTTTTAAACAGATGTTGTCTCTTCAATCGCTCGCTTTTTGGAACGTTTTACAAAGAAGACCGAATACCTCAGAGGGTTAAAAAATAATGAGGTCAATAATGAATCTAAAGACTGAATTGAATTAATAGCGATATTCCGTTCAAAAAAGTGTGTAGAAATAAATTGGCAAGAAGAGAAGAATAGCTGGTCCCTTGTGGGATGCCTTAATCATATTGGAAAGATATTTTCCCTCGTTGAAAATAAAAGTTATTGTAAATACAGAAATTTGAAGATCTTTTCACAATGTTATTGGGATGTTAAGTAAGTTTTTAGGTCGTAGAAATAACCATTAAGACTTTGTAATTTTATCTAATGGGATGCTTGTGAAGAGGTCTTGAAATCATAGGTTTCTTTCTATTGTATCTATTTTATTATGTTTAAGGAATTGATAACTTTTATTATTGTTTTAATTATCCAGGTAAAATTTTCTCTCAATAAACTTGAGGATAATGTCTAGATATTTGGAGAAGATTATTCAGGTTTATTAAGCATATAGGTTTGCAACCGCAAGCACGTATCTAAATTCCATAGGTTGTTTATGGAACTTAGGATAGATATTACCATACGGAGGTTGTTATTTACATTGTGGCATCCAATTTTTTTTGTTTAAGGCCAAGATTTTTCTTAATAGTGATGATATTGGATTACACTGTTTAAAGGTTTCTGAAGACTTTGTGTCTGCATCTAATAGTTCAAGATAAAATTTCTTGGTAAAATTAATGCGTAGTTGCTGACTGCCTTGTCAATAGTTATAATGAAATGTTGTTGCAGAGCTCTGATGCTTTCCTTTATACCACGTAATTCGTAGGTGTCAATTCTGTATCATTGATTAGTCTGTAATTGCTTTATGAAGTGTTTAAAGTTGAAATAAATAGTCTATCTATCTGGTGAAAAATCACAGGTGTGTCAAATTTATGCGCTACTTTAAGGCTAAAATATCAAGGTCATTGAGAAAAAAACTTTTTATATGTGTTTTAACGAAATTTTGAAAATAGGACGAAATTTAGTACCTTTTATTCATTATCGACCTTAATTCTTCGTTTTCAATAATATTGTTGCCAGTAAGGGGATGTGTTTGGTGAAAAGGGTCCATAATTTTTATATTTTTCTCATTGCAATGACATGAACATTGATCTCTATTCGTTTCTATATTTTACAGAAAGAATTATAATTAAAGACCCTTCTTCCAAATGTTGTGTCGTATTTAAGGCATTTGTTTATTTCAATATTTTTTATTGGGAATGTTAGAATTTTCTTTAAGTGCAGAGTTAATTTAAATTTATCGAATATTGGATTTTTTTGTGTTATCTGTCATATATAAAATGGTTTGATCTGACTTTTCTTATGAAGCTTTGCAATCCTTGCCCTAAATAGACTGGCTGAGGAGAAGAAGAAAGTGTTGATTATCGCCTGTAAGTATGTAGAATATTTTCAAAAAATATGGCATAGTTTATTTTAATAGTATAGATGAAATTTTTTACGGGTTTGTAGTTAAAACTTTTATTGAAATCGTTTTCAATTGTTTTAGTTCTTGATAGATGAATAATTCAGTTCTTCTATTGATAATCTATTATAATTTTTCTTATTTTACCAGCAATACGTAACGAACGAAGTAATAATGAATGATATTGATATATTCTCCACAAATCTTCTTGAATTGCAGCATTTTTGCGCATTCGTTGCGTTTGTGTTATATTTTTTTATATTTTTCTATATTATTTTATCTTCCCCTTTTATACATATATTCCACTTTCAGCTTTTTCTTACCGCAGATTTTTTTCTTGACATTTTGTTTTTTGAATGTTTATTTTGTATATGTTGCTTTTGCATTTCTGCTATGTTTGTCCGAAAGTGGAATATATATATATATAAAAGGGGAAGATAAAATAATATAGAAAAATATAACACAAATGCAACGAATGCGCAAAAATGCTGCAATTCAAGAAGATTTGTGGAGAATATATCAATATCATGAAAGTCAAAAAATATTAAAATAAAATGGATAGACTGTAGTCTTTTTTAGCTATATGCCAACACTGTTCGCAGAAAACATTATGATTTCACTAATTTTTTAACGTTTCGTATAGATTTTACTTACCCTGATGAGCATCTATACGCTTTTACCGATTTACTACAGTCTATCCATTTTATTTTAATATTTTTTGACTTTCATGATATATATATATATATATATGTGTGTGTGTGTGTGTGTGTGTGTATCATCATTAATATTTTTAATGTATAAAATACTTTCAAATAAGCTATTATAATACTCAAAACACTCTTTTTGTCCTCATTTTTATTGTTTTATTTAATATGAAAATATCGGTTGCCTTAAACACCTTTTAAATTTAGTGGCTTCTAGATAAATTACAGATTGCACCAAAGGATTTTTAAAAATCGGCAAAAGTTCATTTCTTCCATACGTTATTAAAAAAAATTAGAAGCAGATACAAATTTAATTTAACATTGCTAGTGGCACTTGGAGGCAAATAAATGAATCTGAAATAATGAATTTGAAATTTCTACAACAGTTTCATTCAATAGGAATGGCAACACTGAAGACAAAATGATATTTTCTATGCATGTTTTAATCTTCAATAATTCCATTTAGCTGTATGTATCAGTTGTTTACTGCTTCACATTTATAATCTAACACTCAATCAGTCTACCGTTAGCTTTTACAATCTTTACATGTTTCAAGATATAAGAATATCTAATACACACGAATGAGCTAGAGATAGTTTACAAAGGCATCAGAAACAGGTCTTTTTTTCATTTTCTCTTACACCAAATAGCGGAGCCTTCTACGTGCCCATTCATGGAGCATGCACCAACAACATCGAAACACAGTGTTTAATTAATAAAAAGTATTTAATTAATTGTCAGGAAACTTTCATTAAAAACCTTCCTTATGCTTCACAGTATTTGCGGTTAAAAGTTGAAAAAAAATCTATTCAATAAGTTTGGATTTCTATTGCGTACTAACCGCTTATACAATAACCTTTTATTTACATGCATTTTTCTTTATTGATTTTAATGGCATATGTTAAAACTCAAATATATAAAGTTGAAAAGAAATGTTAGAAAGTTTTGACAGAAATTTCTTACTTAGCACATTCTTAAACTAGAACATCCTCACTTAAAACTCAAAAACTTCAATCAGTTTCTCGGTTTTCCAAAAAGTACAGTGAAGCGCAGATTCAGATATATAACTTTCCCTCCACTTCAAAAACATAATTTTGAGATGTAAGAACCATGTCTTCAAAAGTAACAGTCGAGTACTTAAGAAAAATTGGTCAGTGTTGTGACGAAGGAGCAAACAGATAAAATCTAAGTGCGATAAAAGGTTGCGTCTGTTCCTTTCCTACTTTCTCATCATTTTTATTTGCTTTTATTTCTGTACTCTAAGAAGCAATGCTTTATTTGCAGCTTTGTTTCACTTTTTTATGTTGTAGAAGTAACTGAGCAGAAACATTCTTAACAGTATTTTCTGAAGACATTGTTATGACCATGCCCATTAGATGAAGCGTTCAATCTTCCTCCAAGCAAATGCATTTCTTGTATTAGAGTTGAGGATGCGAGTTAAAAAAAACAACGTGCAATTTCTTTTACTTCATCTTTAAATCTAATAATGTGTTCGGCCTTCATAGGTAAACATTTTGTTCTCGCAGCAATTTTAAAAGCAATTTATCCCTTTCTCTCATCCTAATTTATTTGACTGAGCGCTAAAATGTTATACTTTGGAATTAGTACTTCAATTTGGTAAGAATGATTGCCTTATAGTAGTTAAAGTATTAATTTTCAAAACACTTTTGTTTGATCATGAAGAACGATTATTTTTACCAAGTTGAAAAATAATGAATCTGTTCCTCATATATTATTGTTAAATTTAAAAGAAAGATTTTTGACAAAAGTTAACCCTTTCTAAAGTCATGCTGAGTATACTTTCCACCAAATTATACCCCATCCTGGAGTACCACCAGTACATAGATGATAAGCCGCCGGATAAGTAAGCGGGTCCTCGCTGCGGTGGTGATGAGTTACCCCCACTCCAATGACGGAACGTACCTCCCGCGGGAGTTGTCGGACCGTGGCCCGTGATGGTTGATAGGACTCCACCCTCAGTTTCCAAATGCTGTCTTGACGGCGATCATTTAATTTACCCCGGATTCCTAAGCAGCTCGTAGTGGGGGCAGCTCGACTAGTGTCTACCAGCAAATTAATCAATTTTTTAATGTCCTTGGTACTCTATTTTTCTGCCTTTTATTAGAATTAATATCTTTAATAACTTCAGACATTACAAAAAATTAACAAATAATTAGAACACATGATGCAGTTTTAACATTGAAATTAATTGTCAATCACTTCTTATTATTTCTATAACCATCTTGGGGCCGCGGTGTCCTAGTGGCAAGGTCTAGGCCTCAGTACCGGGGAATTCCAAGCTCAAAACCCGATTCCACTGAAGATCCACCGTATATGGGCCTGCTGCACGCCAAATCATACGAACTGACCAAACGTTCTCCCGACAGTGTGGCGCAGAAGCGCCTAGAGGGGGTGCCAGCTCAGGTGTCATTCTTGTCATCTGACCGCTGTTTAAAATTACGACGTCCGTTCCAAAAAAGCCCTAGAGTTACTTCAAAAATGGGCGTTAATGTAGCTAAATCATAATCATTTTGACATAGGAATGTGCCAACACTACCTCTGAAAAGAAGACACGTAAGTTATCGTCAAATTTTTCGATGAAACAAAAACATGCTTGTTTCAGTTTCTGAACTCAAATCTTATCGAAGAGACTTGATATATTAATTCATTAAAAAATGAAAATAATGTTATCTGACAATCTAAATAATTTTCTTTTCTATAATCAATCTTAATCCCCCAAAAATTTGAATATACCCTTTAATAAAAAAGGCCTATTAAATTGTTGCTTCAAAGTTAATTCCAATACTCTCTCTCTCACAAATATAAGTTTTTTTCTGATCAGCTTACTTACATTTCTGCATCTTAAATAAATTTGATTATTTCCAAGAAAGTTAGTATTATTTATACAAGTTATTTGCAAGCTATTTATCAAACAAACTGAAATTTGTTTTGATCAATTTCTTTCTAATTTTATAATTGAAAATAAATTTAATTCCAATAAAAAGCTGTTCTATTCATGACTTTTATATGTAAATCAAGTAAGAAAAGCAGACATAGCATTTTGAATGCATTTAAAACAAAATTGAAATTCTCTGATTTAGCTTTTTTGGTCTGTTTCAGGTTCTAAAGAATTTTTGTCCGAACTTTTCAAAGTATTTATTTCCGAAATTATCACTTAAATGTTTTGAAACCTATTTAAGTGGAAATTTGGCATGACCCATATATGATGTTCTGCGTAGTAATTAATTAACTGTATTAATTAACTGTAATTATGTAAATAAGGTAATTAACAAAGTTAAATAAAATATTTAAAACTTTTTGAGTTTCATATAGCATAATTACATTAAGTTCCCAGTTTACTGATTTAAAATTTCTAAATTGGGTATTTAAAAATATTTTTATTTCATTTTTAATGATGACACAGCATGAAAGTCGAAAGCCACAATTTAATTCATCCATAGTTTAATATTTTGATTTATTATGTCTTTTAGTTTTGTAACTACATTCATTCGTACTTTTTTCAATCAACATTCAGAAAAAAAACAAATTTTATCGCATTATTTTATTTGATGAATCAAAGATTTCACAGAACTTCTGCAACTCAAATCAGTCCCCATCATTTCATATATAATATTCATAAAAATACTTTCATTCGAAGGTATCCAAATTAAATCTGCTTGCCGATTAAATTGTTCTCTTAACTGTTTATCATATTAAAACAATTTTAAAAATAAAAATTTTTATAATAATTCCAAATTATTAATCAAAAGTAACATCCAAAGACATACTATCTTTTCTGTTGCGTTACGTTAAGACGGTTGTATTCTAAACTCTTTTGAATTTCACTAGATTCGAATCATCACACTCAGAATTTTGAATCGAATTTTCAAAACTATTGAAGGGAATTGGCTCAAATTTATCCCTTTAGTGTATGAAATGCTGCTTGTTGAATTGGCATCAAAACTATTTTGTGTGTCTATTCAATAGCTTTTCATATATGAATTTAATAGTTTATTGAAACCATAAATTACTACTTTACATTTGGAGAAAGGGAAGTTTTGATATGGGAGATGCAGGGATGCAAGAGAAGAATTATGACACTCGACTGAAAGTAATTAGATCTCACATTGTGACGATTCACCTTTCCCGACAGATGGAAAGTCGCCTCGTGGCTGAATATCAATGTCCCCGCCAAGTCATCATCATCTTCCATAGCTTGCTGAATTCCGGTATAAAAATCAAATCGGCGGGCATAATCATGTGGAGTCACGTGTTGTAACAATGGCAAACGGTAGGGTTTGAAATGCAAACGCCGACGCAAAACATTCCACACTGTTTTCTGCTGAATGTCCAGTTTACGGCTTGCACGAACGGATTATTTTTGTGGACTGCGCACAAAGCTCTGTCTCGTGCTCCACAATTTCCTCTTAGACACGAGGTCGCCCTGTACTTTTCCCTTTACACAGACAACCAGTTTCACGAAACTGGCGAAATCAAAACAAAATGCTTTGTTCACCAGGTGCAGATTTTCCGCATTTGCGTAGGAATGCACGCTGAACGCTCGTAACCGAAGAACACTTCGCATATTCCAACACACAAAAACTCTTTTCCTGCATTGCCGCCATCTTGAACAGTGCCGATACAGGCCTGCCATCTAGCGAGCCACTAGGCGGGCTTTTAAACTTGGGGAGTGTATGTATCTTGTCATGTATCACACGTCTTTGTAGGTCGTATACCTCTCAATACACAGTGCTTTGAAACCCGGTGAATCATTTAGGCTAACCCTGTATATCGAGAAAATGGAACATTTGACATTAGGAGTAAGGATATGAGACCAAATTGTCAAATGCTTATAATTTATTAACCGCTTCTTTGAACTGCTAAATGTTTGTACGTTTGTGAGCTAATTTAATAAGAAAAAATTCAATCTGTATACAAAACTGGGTATTGTCGTTCAAAAAATTGAGTCATCTCAAATTTTAATTTGAAGATGGTCCCTTAGTTAAAAACTGATAACATACACTTTCAGAGATTATTTTTTAAAGAAACAGAGAGTTTTGATTTCAATGGGCGATAATTAGCTCTTGAGTAACGAACAGCGTTCGGATTCTTTTTACAGCGACCGTATCCTACTAGGAAATGTTTGTTAACAAATAAAGTTGACAAAATAATTCATCTGATCTTTTGTCACTACATAAAAATTTTAACTTTATTTAACTACATATTTTTCTGAAATGTTCAAAGATAAACTAAATATGAAAAATGAGATTCTTTTTAAAATTCTCAAGAAATGTAATTTATCATTCTGACAAGAGGAAAGCAAGTCTGTTGTAAATAGTTTTTGCAGCAGGTTTAAAAGAAAAAACAATAAAATTCCTGGTTAGACTTCTTAAAAAGGCTTCTAGTAACACCTTTCTGACGAGATTCTAAGCAATGTTAAGAAATAATTAAGCAACGATTATAAATTAGTCTTGCTGTGACAATAAATATTCAAGTGTTATGGTTTAAGAATATCTTGGAATATAATATATTAGGAACACCGCTGAGAGCTAGAAAAAAAGTAACTGAATACAATAAGTACCTTAATAAGCTAAAGAAATATTCCAAATTTAAGAAAAAAAATTAACTAGGCTTAAATATCTCTCAGTTTAAAGAAAAAAATCTTAGATTCAGCCAAAATATAGAATTATCCAATATTTTTGATTGAAAAAGTAAAATATTTTTGAAAGTTTTAACTTCGAGCTAAAAACATAAAATTGATTATACACAATAAATCGTCAACCACTTCGACCTTCTATCTATAAATAAGTAAATAAAAATATCTGATATGGAAAAGTTAATGCTTAGCAGTGGGAATGAATGTTCAAATGTATAAGGCATTTTAAACACATCTTGAATTCGATATAAATAGAAAGGCATGCAGTTACAGTGAAATCCGGCTCCTAAGACCCTCGCTACTAATACTTTCTTTTCCGGGAAGAAGAGAAAAAAAAGTTCACATTTATTCCCAACTTTCGAGATGCTTTTAGGGGAGGTTTCATATTTAATTTCCCGCTGGATATTCGTAACTTCCGAATACTACTTTTGATTTGCCTTGGAGCAATAATGTAAACTTGAATTTTGGAGTAACCTGGGGCACATACAAAAAAGTAAAGAAAAGAAACCTGGAGCCTCCAGGTAAAATCTTGAGAGTTTACCATAAAAAAATCGATCTGCTTAATCTCTAGAGGATGTGGGATGCGAACCTCTGAATAAGCTTCTGAGATTAAATATAAACTTCTTTCAAAGGAGATGTAATATATAAATTCACATTTTTCGTATACAGGAGATTTCTACGAACACACTCTTGTTCAAAGAAATTCATCGAAGTCTGGACGAAAAAATTAGAGGACAAATATTGATACAGTGTTTTGCTTTTTTACCAAGTGTGAACTGATGATGTTTACCTGCTTTGATGTTCTGAGTAGGAATTTCTGAAATATCCTCACAAAAGATGCATTTCAAGTGCAATAAAAAAATTTTACCATAGTATTACAAAAATGAATTCGAATCTGAGCAATAAACAGCTAAGATTAAAACATCACTGACCACTGAAATTTTAGAAGAAATCGAAAGGATGTCCCACCGACATCAATCCTTGGGTTTTTTTTTCAGATTAGTTCCAATAACAGCATAATGAGGAATTCTTCAAATCTTCTCGTATCTTAGTTTCCGTTTATAGCAACTTTACAACGAAATATTTTCAAACAAATTTATCTCAGTCGCGCTCAGTACGATTTTTCCTAAAAATTAATCTGATCAGAAAGCATCTTAATCTTGTATTTCTTTCTATCATCATAGACCAATATAAGAATTTTTCCTAATACGTTAAAAATCGTTTTGATGATGAGAGTCTATTTTTAATGTTCTAAAGACTTTTTGCGTTGTTGGTATAAGCGGTAACCTACAGTGTTGATCTAAAAAGTAGAAGCTTAAAGCTGCACAATTACAAAGAACAAATATTAATTGTTGAGTTTTATAAGAATATTTTATAAAACACAGCTCAAAATATGATTTAATGGGTCTTATTTTACGTATTATTGTCATTATAATTATACTAATATAAGAAAAGAAATTACGTAGCACATAATGAAATGCATTGCACACAATTTCATTTCCAGAATCACAAAAATCCATTTTTATTTATTTTCAAAACAAACATTTTTTTGTAAAAACATATTAATTTTGTTTGTTACTCATAATATAATTCATGAAATTTTACTAGTATGAAATTACAGGGAAAAAATAATTTTCAAAGAGCAAACAATTATTAATTCTTTGGAATTTCTTTGATTCCCTTTTATAAAACAGCCTTGAAAATTTTGAATTTCCTCTTTCTAAATAAGCTTTCAATTATTGGTGCAATTTTATACTACTAGATGAAGTATGTGAGAAAACATAGAAATTTGGAAGAATTTGGAATTCGGAGGTGGCGGAAAAATAACAAAAATTGCTTGTTGGACTGTTTAAATTCAATTAATCAAATCTAGTCTTTAAATTGATCAAATATTTTTATGCTTACCTTAACACAAAAAATTTAAAACTGATTCTTAACTGTTGATTTATGAAATAATAAAGGAAATGAAATTAAAATAGCTTAACCCTGGAAAAGGCTTTCGTATTAAATTCAGCTAGTTTATATATTTTAAATAACAACCAACGAAACATTCGAACCTCCAGTCGTCAAAAAATTATTAACTCGAATTATATGATACAGCAATGTTAGAATAAATTTAACCATACATAGGGGATTATGCTTTTCTAACTATAAACGACTTGAAATACTTTGAAGCAAATTTGTACAGTTCATTAGAGATAAATAAACATTTTCTGCAAACGTAGGTTTTCGTGCCTAACTTAATATGGATAAAAACTTTTAAATTTCAACATTTACGCTAGAGCATCAAAGCAAAAACACAACTTTTGTGTTGAAGACTTATAGTGTAATAGTATTGTAAACATTTTATATAATTTTTCCTGGTTTCGCTTTAATAGTAAAATTTCGTATTAACAATATTTGGTCTACATATATCTAAGTAAATAGATAAATTTTTTTATCGAAAACTGTTCTATATCCTTTTGAAATATTCATAGGATTTTATAACGTTTCTGATTTTAATCACGAGTCATTTCACGCTCATACGGCAAACATTAATGTAGACATTCTAATTAATTTTTGGAATGCATTTGCTGAGGAAGAAAAAGGGAACGACGCCTAAACAAGGCATAAAACAGCGCCAAGTTATATGTTGGATGGCGCTCGCCGTTGTTTTTGTCACAATGGGAAGTCACATGAATTGACTACCATATTCTTTGAATACATTGGTTTAGTTGAAAATAAAACAAAATCAGATACCAACATTCAAACATTAATTGCTTATGCACAGAATTTTTTAGTTTACTTAAGTAAACAAACAAATATATTGCCAAAGCAATTATTTCGAAAAAAGAATGTTTTCAACTTCGGATTTTAACTTGCGATTTTGCTTGCAATATATTATACATGGATTTCATTCCTTATTGATACTACTTTTCAGCTGAAGTTTAGTTTAAATATTTGCTGATGGTTAATCCGTAATGTTGTTCTTAAAGCTGAGAATTCTTCTAAAGCTAACTTATAAGCATTATTAATTATAAACAAGACTGTGAGTCTTAAATACAACTGTTTCGATTTCTATAGAGTTGCAACAAATATGAAAACGCAAGAAAAAAGATAACTCAAAATGGATGTAGCCATTAACAACATAAATTTCGATATCGTATCTAAGAAAAGAAAGTGACACCATTTATCAGTCCTTGCTTAATAATTCCATTGTAAGTTATCGCACCATCTAGTGTAGCCCCCTTGTACAATCGATTGGACTTTTATGCTTCAGAAATGGCATTTCTTGCTTTTATCGCTTTTGCCTTACAGCTAATAGTAGCTGTAAATATGTCTTGCTTCTGCATTGGACATCAAAGCTTATAGCTTTCTTTACCCTTAAAATTTGCCTTAAATAATGCCATATGATGAATTTTCTGAAGTTTTTGCTGAAAGAAGAAATGACATCGTCGCTTCTTTCAACGTCTTATTAAACAGCAAATCGAATGATTGAAAATTGAGATATTTATAAATAATGAATTTAATTTGCTGAGATCGACAAAAACTTTAACAAGTATCTGTAACGTAAATATGTTTGGAAATTTTTGAAAAAGTATTAACTACAAATAATTTGAAATTTACCGTGAATCATAAGATTTAATTTTTTAAGTGTCAGAAATGGTAGATTCTTACGAGTGTGTAAGGTAGATAAAGTAGGGTAATATAAATTAATTAACGGAATTTAACCTACAGCAGCCGTGCGTATCTACGAGGTACTTACATCGTGTATCGTGTTTCATATTTATATTGTGTCATTTTGCAAAAATAAATGAATTTTTTACATATGGAATCTGTATTTACTAGCTTCATATTAAACAAAGTTTATATAAATAAAAATTGAGCTTAAATTTATAAAATAACGATATAATTTTGCAATACGAAGCACAGTATAAGTATTTCCTGCATACGCGCGACTACTGGAACGTTAAAGATAGATAGCGTCTTAACCCTCCTAGCGGCGCAAGCGTCTTTTTCTGTTTCTCACGTTCAGTTCAAAAGCAGATAGCTCGTGTTTAAACGTATATTTACTTAATCAACCATGCATAAAGTGTTCATAAGATTTCAGAGATATGATTAAATACAAAAAAGATCGATTCATTTACTTTAAAACTAAGATTTCTGAACTGGCAGCTAAACGATCAAAATAAGAATCCAGATTCCTAAAAGCGCGTCAGCAACCTGCATATGAATGTTCAAATATGGACAACTTCTGTTCTCTCTACTCTGCCCGAAGGTCCTTTTTTGAAACATAGGGTGAAATGAAAGTTATATTTTTTCATTTGCTTAAAAAGGGTTTAATTCAATGCACTTAGGCTATAAAATTCTCTGAGAGAGTACGCAACACGAGTATAAATGTTTCAGAATGAACCATTTCTGTTTTATCTACTTTGACCTAGGATTAGGCTGAATCATAGGGTGAAATGGCTGTGTGAAATGGAATCAAGTTGATTTTCATTAATCTTAAGTTGTTCCCTTTCTTTTCCTGGTTCTGTTTGTAGTCAAATTGAGACCATATCAAGCGACGTCACTGTCAGAGTCAAATGTGTATACACATGTTATCCAACAATTGATGATATGACATCTCATACATTTTTCTCCTATGTTTTCCAAAATGAAATGGGTCTGGTGCACCTGACTCACATGGCATGAAATGACCGCAGTATTTTCAGAGCTCAGGATTTAAAATTTGGAAGTGGATTTTCTCTGAAATATATTTGGCCATAATAAACAATGATCCATTGTGCCATAATAACAACAAATCAGATATAGGCTACATTTTGAGTATTTCGTTCTTAAAAAAAGTTCTTATGAGAAACAATTTATATTCTTTCAATTCTGGTGTTTCACATCACGAATATTCACGCATTAATTGGTGCAATTTTATACCACCATTACCTGGTACATAATAACTTGTAATTCTATTATCTTTTGTCAAAATGTACTTGGACTTGTTAAATATTTCTTCTTTTAATTGCTTATCTTGCTTCGAGGTCTTGTATGTATTGATTAATAAATACGCATTGAAATGGTTACAAAATATCTCTTAAAATGTGTTTGTTTCAATTTTTCTATTTTTTAATTTAGATAGATTAATATCCGGTTGTGAAACTACACAAGGGTTGTTTCGAAACTAACCTCAGGAATTTTCAATTATATCAAATGATAACAACTTAGCCAGAACCCTCTCATCAGACTTCTGCACCACACCAAATGGAGCATGATTGACCTTTAATGCTATAATGAGTATCATACTTCCTTATAATGCGATCTTCGGTGGATCTCACTCTGGAATACATTATCCTCCGGTTCCGAAGCTGTGCACGCCACAAAATAATCACAGTCCTTGTACCTTGAGTAAATTTGCTTTCCTTCAGATGCAAAGAAACTGCACAGGTACTAATATTAGTCAGAGTACATACTCATACGAATATTCGAATTCTTATGAATTTTGAAACATTTCGTTGTAAATGTAATCAGTTTTCTTGTTTTTGTTTTACCCCAAGAACAGAAACTTCATACATGTTTTAAAATTCTAAATTTTTTTCCAAAATGCATCTCTTTCTATAGGTCATAGCGATATTAAAAAAATAAGAAAAATGGAAAAGAAACTGTCTAAACACTCGTAATTAAAAATGAGCTGTTAAGTTTACTTTTAAAACCCCGCTCTTGAAACACACAAAAATGTTAAACTCATTATTTTCTTTTTATCTTTCCTTGAATGTGAGGCTAAAAAACTGACGAAAGCAAACTTTTCAAATCCTCCAACTTAAATAAATATATTATCTGCAAAACTAAACAATCTAAGACAACAGAACACAATTTTTTAATGCTATATTTGCTTACAGTCTATTACATTAACTAGCTACTCCCCATCAATTTAAATAAAAGATACTTAGTATGGGAGTTCTAAAGAGATTTTGAAATATATATATAAAGTTTCTACCCGAAGCTACTTCGCTCTAGGTTTCAGTATGGTATGATAAGATAGCCAATTTGAATTCCATTGATTAAAGAAGTTTAACACCTTAACAAAATCCAGATAATTATCTTATAAAATTCTTTCTACGATTCTCCATTTTTAACATTTGCGTATTTTCACAATATCCGGGCATGGCCGGCATTCCCATGAATAATTTATACTTTTCCGAAAACTCTTTCTAATCTTTTCCCGGTAAACTTCTGAAACTTTCGTTCGGTTAGTTTTGTGCCTGGGCAAGCCATTACGCCTCGAATACGTAAAGGTAGGATTTCGGCTAATGAATTGATATTAGGTGGAGCGATCCAATAAGGTTATATGGTAAATGAGATAGCGAAAGCAGAAGAAAGTTTGTCCAAAACAACGAGAGATCCTCTGATTAGGATCTTTTGCACCGTATAAAGGAGACTGCAAAATATCGTTGTATGGCTGAATGAAGGCACCGGTTTCCTCCCTGGTCATTAAATGTAAAGTAAGACGTTTGTAGGGAAAGTTTGAGTTAAAAAACAGTAAATCATAAATACAGACAAGTAATTTAATTAAAACGTGAGATTAGAAACAGGGGAATTAATTTCAGTCTCATACAACAAAGAGTTTGTTGCATGAGACTAAAGATTCCGAGTTACATTTATTCACTTTAAAATTTCTTCGGAAAGAGAAAAACACCAGATGATTTTTTCCTTCTAAAACATTACCCATTCCTAAAAGGTTATTTAAAAATCTAAAGAGCTAATATTTTTCCTCCTCTCATTTTTTTATGCATCTTAAAGGTATAATTTTCGACATAATTTTTCGAAAGTGATTTTCTTTTATGCTCAAATATATGTTATTCTATGTTAACTAATATTCTGTGTACTTAACGTCAGCGTTTTAAAAAAGTAACGTACAAAATAACAAGGTTTCTCTAGATAATTAGTTTTTTGCTTCCTTCGATAAACCTCGCACTTGGTTTTTCACATGCCGTGATTAATACGAATCGTTATTTTTATTACCAGTTTCTTTTATTTTAGTTTGAAGCATGAAACGACATAATTTTCTAAATCGATATGCCCTGATTTTCCCTCAATTAAGGAATGTATTTGTTTAAAATTAGATAGCAGTTACTTTCTTTTTCATTTCAAATAACTGTCACGCTAAACTTATCTTGTATAATTTTGCAGTCACGTTGCGAACATTTTGATTATTATTTGATTACATTATTGAATACAGAAGTCCTGATGGTATATCAATGAATTGATTATGATTGGCAAATTTGTAGAAATTACTTTAAAAAATCCCAGCTCTTATGTTGCGAATATTAAAGCAACATGCCAGTGCGAAAAAATGTTTTCTATATTAACTCGTCAGTTCAATTATTAGATCAAAGTTCCGTTCTGAAGTCATACGATAAATTTTTGGGATGGACCTCGTAATTTTAAACCGTAGTCAGACGACGTCGCCGGTAAATGAACCGCCACACACTTCTCTTAACTTCCACGCCATATTAGTGGTTGGATTTTTGACTCTCGACATCAGATTTAATGTGCACCAGTCCCGCATACTCGGTGGATCTTTGATGTAATCTCGTTTTCAACTTAACTTTCTGGTCCCGAAGCTAAAACGTTCCCACCAGGCCAATTCGGTCCTAATCTTTGTATTGGATGGGGTAGCTAGGATTATATTAAAGCGTTAAAGCAAGGTAGATGTCCAAAATAAAGTTTAAATTAAAATATATATTGAATAATTAATTAATTCTGGGTACTAAATTATATAACACAATAATAAGCAATTCTAGCAATACTGATATAATTCACCTACCTTTACACACCTGAAAAACCTAGCTACTATTAAAAGTCAATTTGCAAACAGTGGTAGTACATTGCGCTATATCAATAAAAGAAAAACCAAGTTTAAAAAATTTTAAATAATTTTTTATTTAACAATTATTAATATTGAAATTAGATATATGCATAAAAATTGATGCACAGGAATGAACATGTATTAAACAAAACAAAAAATAAAAATTGTAGCTACACATTAGCACTGCAGGCCTAAGAATTATATTTTAGAGCACAAAGTAAAAAAAAACAACCTAAATTTGATAGATATGTAATGATCATTATTCTGTGCCACATAACAAACACGTCTTGAATTGATGAATACTATATTACAAGTGAATTTGACTTGTATTCACACTACAATGATATTTGAAGTATGTTACTTGCACACTTTCGCATTTTCATCAGCCGTTTTTTTTAGACTTGTATCACTCATTCAAAAATCGGAAAAGCTGAATATGAGAAAAAGACGTCCAGCAGAAATTGCAGCTTAAAAGATGATCATAATCTCCATAATTAGTAGTACACATTATTACGATGAAGAAGAAAAATGCTGAAGGTATTACACATATTGCAGATCTTGTAAAAGGTGATGATCATTTATAACTCTGTAACATTGATGAAAACCAGCGTTCATGCCACCATGTAGCAGAGTTCATTTTAAAAATGAAGAAGCAAGAACTGCTTTCTTTCACTCACAGCATTTTAATTCACAGATTGTTTTGGAATAGTGCTGTAGAAAAAAACTTCATTTTATTTTCAGATTATTCATCACTGTGGTTTCTCATACTGTATCCTTCAAGGAATACCAATCAAGAACAAAAAATATCTTCAGCTTCAGATTCAAAAATACAAAAATTATTAACGGAAAAATTAAAGCAGAGGCAAGACCCCAGGCCCAACCGGCCGTGGGGCCCGCAGCTGGAACCAAAACAACCACTCCTTCAGCCCATCACAAAAGAAGTTTTTATCGTAACGGAAAATGATTCCAGATACAGACGCCCAAAACCTGATTACGCCAAATTCCTACGCAAAAACAAGATGGCGAAGAAATAATCCCGTTGCAAAATTTGAATTTAAAAATTAATAAAGTTGAAACCTTAATGGAAACAACAACAAAAGTTAAAACAAATACTATTTAAATCGAAAACAAAGTAAATAATTAAGAAAAATTTAGATAATTAAAGAAACGGCTGAAATTATCGTTTAAAATTCAAAAATTGTCAAAGATGCCACAAGAGAAGAAATAAACTTTAGTGGCGAAGAATTAAATTAATTAAAAATACTGACAAAACCGAAAAAAGATGTTGATGCAATATTTGCAATCTAACACTTTGATCAGAGAACACGAGACAATAATTATTTATTCTGAAACACTCAGATCCATGTTTAGTACACGTTCAGAAGTCTGTAGAATCTAAGAAGGATAAATCAATTTTTTTAAGATGAAAAATCCACCATTAAGCTTCCACACCAATCCAACGAAACGACGTTTGATCATAACGTGCAAAGCGGACCATTGGTGGGATCGGGCCTTGAGACACAGCAATCGAACAGAGTCTTGGCTTCGTGACCAGGAATCTACCACTTGGCCACCCTCTATCCATGTTACACCTGTCATCCATGTCTACCATCCATGATAATCCTTCAATTAGGTCAAAAGATGCAAATTACCAATGTTTCTTCTACCCTATTTGTTTATAAAGTATATTGAAAAGATTGGGATTATTTTTTCTCCGCAGAGAACAAATAATTGGATCTTCTAAAATGCCATGGTTTAAAATAATAACGCATATAAGGAATTTTTTAATGAAATTTGGAAATATACACTTAAGAATGTGCGCAATTAATATAGCTTATTATCAGATAACATTTTTAGTTTTAAGTCTTAAAAATCGGCATTGAAATTCTCACAAAAATTGCACAATAATTTTAAACACATTATTTTTCCACGAATTCAAAACCAAAAAAATACTATTATGCTTTGCCTTACATAATACAGACATTACTTATTAATGTTAAAAATAATACAGACAATACTTTACTTTCTGAAAGAAAGCTACATTGCGAAACATTATTTTTAAAGTCTCACCGATTTTTAAAATTTTTTTCCATCTATACAAAGACCAGTTGAGGGGAAAATCAACCAATTTCTTTTATTTGTCATTTTATGTATTTCATACAGTAAATCAGAATATATGCTCCTTTTCTATCTTTTGCGAAAGTAAAGAAAAAAACGAATATGTCTGTGATTGAGTAATCTTCTGAATCTTCTTTCAATATTCCTCACTCATTTAATAGGAACTCTTTCTTTCTTGCATAGAAGACTAATGAGAAAAAGTACGTGGCAGAAAAATGAATCTGGAGCTGAAAATGCTAAGAAGAAACGTCTTTTTACCCACGGTGAAGTTTACTAATCAGAATCTGACAAGTTCTTTCGATGATTCTGATTCCTCTTTGATGAATAGCATGCCATGGGAATGTTATGGATGACTCTCTGAAAGAAGTCTTTACGTCAGGGAAGTTCAATCATTTTGCAGTCGTTGAAAAATTACCAAGATCAATTTCCTTCAGGAAATAGGAGAGTTTATTAACAATAAATGTATAGAATATTTAGAATAAGCTACAAGAAATTTTTCCTTCTAGTTTTTTGCCAGAGTTATGCGATGTGTTACTTCCATTCTTCAAAATAATGTATTGCAAATGTTGACAAAACATTATAGTAAGTATGAAAAATTTATATATTATTTCATATATTTTTCTGCCAAATTATTAGTAGAGGTGTAACAATATTATACTTCACTTATTTATTTGTGACTTTTCGATTGCTAACATATTTTAAGTTAAAATAAATAGAAAATGACTTGTCATTCTAACATCAATTTACAATTAGCGAAGTAACTTCAATTGAAATATATCTTACTATATATCATTCTCTTTTTAACGCGGAGTGTTTTAGAGTTCTAAAACATTAAAATAAATTTATTTAAATTCTTATCCATTACAGAAAGCTTTTCAATTTTAAAATGTCACTTTCTCGTAAAAATTCGCTTTACTCCGGATGTTTAACTTGCTTGCTATTAGAAAACTGTTTCTTCTCATGGAGACGCCTGGATATTTTAAGAGAAAATAGTTTATTTTCCGTCTGTCTATCTAGGTTTATATCTTTGTTTTGTTTGATATGCTATTACTGAAATTAGTATTTGATATTAAATAATAAAATTTTCACTTCCCATTTTTTAAAGATTATAATAAAGGATTTTAAACAATTTTCATTAAAATGAAGTGTTCAATAACAAATAAATGCTATCACAATAACTAGACAACTGATCTTATAGTGCATAAGAAAATGAAGCTTATGATAAGAAAATATTTTTGTTCAAAATAATTATGAACGTTTTAAATGTTCTTTAATTAACGTTCTCTACAATGACCGTTGAATAAAGTGGTATTAAACCATTGGGAAGATTGTTTTTCGATTTCTGCTCTTATTTATTTATTTTTTGTAAACGCATATAAGAAAAATTATTAGTTACCAATCTATTGCAAATGAAGTTTTGAACTGAATACTTGAATGTTTAAAGCCTTTCGTTTGTTCATTCGCTTTGGGGAGTGAAAGAGAACATTTTTACCTTTGTATTTCTGAAGAAATTTCTAATGTATCTTTTTATTTTTCATAGATATAAAAGTACCTTGGCTGTTCAGAGTGGTAATCTCCACTAATAATAAAGGAGAATGTGTGTGTGTGTCTGTCTGTGTATGTGTGTGTGTTGGCGTTCTACAGGTCAGACCACTGGACTTAGAGCTATGAAATTTGGCACAAACATACTTTGAAGGGTGGTAATGTGCACCTCGGAGCCCTTTTTTGAAATTTTATTTAAAATTTTAATTAATTAAAAATTAAGCCAAAATTTGGCGTTTTTCCTTAATAACTTCCGAACATTTTACAGCACAAAAATCATTTTTAAATCATCTGAAAGTGCAAAAAATTGCATTTCCAATTATATCAATTAATTTGCCGTACAATGTTTTCTCCAATTTTAATGAAATCTTCAAAATACTTTTTGGCATAATTTACAACAATACTTTTCATTGTTACAACGCAACTCAAACCATTAACATTGTTTAAACAAATATTTAATTGCATATTTATCTTTCATTGTTGTAATCTAAGATAATATACTAATACATTTTGCTTTCATATTTTATTTCATCAAAATTCTGTGAAAATACGAAATCTGTAAACCAAGCTCTCTGAGATATTGCTTTGCTTTCATTAAGAAATGCATCCAATAAGCTGAATGATTATGGTTGCTATATTTTCATTATTTTTCCAGCAATTTTTAATCCAGCTAACATGCCACTGGCCATGAAATTTTCTGCGTCATTTTATGTTGAAATCATATGCATATTTTAGAAGAGAAATAAGAAAGTGAAGATAGTATAGGTTACATGACATGGTCAAATATTTGACTCTATTAGGGACATTTATGTGGACAATAAACAGAGCAGGTGCAAGGCAACTAAAAGAACATGCGTTAAAAATCTACCACAATATGAATTTTAAATTTACGTTGTTAATAGAACGATGAATATAAAATAATGCAAGATTCAATTGAAATCATATTCCCGGCGAAGAAGCTGGTCGCCGAATTCGGCTATAATACATATATATATATATATATATATATAGAGAGAGAGAGAGAGAGAGAGAGAGAGAGCTTCTATATATTTCCCCAAGTTTTATAATCAATTCTTTTCTCTCTTTTTTTACTTTATTGTTTCATAGCTCGTTTTCCGTTGTATCTACGCCTCATTTGGAAAAAGAAAATGACTTATTAAAATGAATAAAGTAATTTCATTTCCATATTTTCATATCAAACATGATTACATTAGATATTTCAATATAAAAATATACTTAAATCAACTGTTCCGTCGTTCACAGCCAATAAATTTTCTTTAAATGCAATGCAAAAAAAGAAATGCACTAATAGCCTAGAGTTTGACGACCAGGTGATACAATATTTTATTCCAACTTGATATCAGTTATTATTTTTTCCAATTCATAGTTTTCCAAATATAGAAAAAGCAAAATTTTATTTGATAATATATGGTACTTCGTAATTACATCAGCATGAAACTGACTTTTAGCAGCGAAAATAAGGTGTAAATAGTTTTTGAGCCTATATTTTCTTGAAATGCCACAAAACCTCTATCGATTATTAAAACATTGTAGTTACATGACGACTTTCAGAATTCAGACGATAAAACCGCTGACTGACTATATTAGATTATTGCCCCATTTTTAAGCTACACAAGTGCTAATTAATGAAAGATCTCACAATTGGTAATTTAACAACAATAACACCTTAGCTGGAATCCTCTCTCTAAAATTTCATTCCACGTCAACGAGGAGACCTTAGACATTGACGTGTTGAACATGTATTATGTCCGCTCACCCGATCTAGTATTTTAAGTGGAATCGGGCATCGAACAAATGTTCTCTGATCCAGAAGCTCAGATTTTTCCACTAGCTCATCGCAGTCCTTAAAAATGTCCTTCTGTTTTTATGAAATTTTTCATCATGGGAAATGACTTTTAATTTCCAAGTATTTGAATTATAAATAATTTTTAGTATTAAAATTATTTTCATAAATTATAAATAATTTTTAATATTATAAATGCTTTTCAATGATTATAAATAATTATTTCCCCATATAACAATCATTCAAAATAGTAACTGCATTCTCTATTTTCATTCATTTTTCAGCGAGATATAACATGAATAAGATGCATTCACGAGAGAAAGTTTGTATCTCATCAACTAAATGAATTGTTTTCAAATCACATCATTGCCTTTCAGAATGCTTATACTAAAAATCAAAGATAATTCCTAATTAAAAATACATTTTAACAATACGTAAGCATTTCATCTAGAACAAATCTTACGATTAATTCAGAAAGACGAGAGAGACTACAGAAAATAATAAAAAGCGAAAAACAATCAAAAGGAATTACTGGATACATCATCGTGAATACCTTTATAATTAATGGATAATATCGATGAATGTTTCCGATAAGTAAATTCCAGTTCTTACTGAAACTTGATTGGAAATGTCTTTCAGAATTGTACCAGAATAATCTGAAGTAAGCGATCGAAACTTCATTAGATAAATCAAAGTGATTGTTGAAGGATGAATATTACTAATAAAAGTAATCACACTTTGATTATCGGAAGTAAATAATTACTTGCATCTAAGATAATGAATGTCCCAAATTTTATTTATTTGCATTAAAGTAATCAAATCGATTATGTAGGTCTCTTTCTTAGGCATCTAGGTTTTAAAAACATTCTTTGGATGTTGTTTATTAAGGGAAACATACTTTAACTTGTTTCTTTTGGAAGCATGCATTCATTAAAATAAATTGCTCGAACAGAAAGAATGATTTTCTTTCCCACGTAATTTATTGAAGTTTTGACTGATTTTTACACTATTGAATTCTGATTACAAATTTATCCTGATATTTATAGAAAGCATTCATTTAAAATTTAGAATTTCAGGTAATAAAGGAAAATAATAAACATTTGAAAATGCTGGCATTTTTAAACAGAAATATTAATAGATTTGTGAAACTAACTCTTGTAAGGTTATATTCGTAGTTTTTAACTATAATGTATCTTACGCAGATCGTTTCTTTCAAAGATAATATGTTTAGGTGTTTACGTTTCGATATAATCAGCTTATAAAATTTTAAGAGATATTTATATCTTCTGCTTGAAGATTAAAAACTTTTATCGTTTTACAGTCTTATTCATACTTTACAGCTCAACATAAAGTATTTCATATTTTGCAAAACCTATTACAAGTATATATAGTGAATTGAACAAATTGTTTTATAATGCATTTTGTTTGAAAGCATTTTCCTTGTAATATACAATTATATCTTAATTTTCCAGAAAAAAATCGTTTAAAAAATTGCAAGTGGAATTTCACACCAGTTCCCTTAGTGCTGTCAAATTAGTAATTAGAACGGTGTCTTTTAGAAAACCTAAACACGAAAAATTCATTAAAACAGTTTGAACACTTGCTAAACATGTGCTTAAAAGCTTTCTGTTTCTTGTTTTGTTAATTTCGGAAGGTTTTGGTGGATTTGGAGGAATGATTGCTTGCTAGCTTTGCCCAGGTGGAATTGTACATTTCGCATTCTGAATGCTTCAGTATAGAGTTATGGAATTTCTTTTATAAAATGGGAGCTAGAGTAATGTTTTGGTAACATGCAAAATTAATTTTTGGTCTTTATTTACATTTGCTGTAATTTTTAATTTTTTTATAAACTAAATTATCAATGAATATATTTAAAGTTTTTATATACTTGAAATTAGGTCATAATATATCATGATTTTTATGGACAAAGATTAGACTTATTGTATTCTCTCAAAAAATAACCACACTTATTCAATTGGGACAAAAATTCCCACCGTTAATATATATAATATTAACGGTCTTGCAAAGATAAATCTGATTATCAGGCTACAAATCCCAACAATTTCGAATTCAACCCTAGAATGTTAACGAATCAGATTAATCATATTTACGTTTGGAAGAGCAAATTGAAAAATTGTTTCACTTGCTCTCATAATTCTGTTCATGCTATTCTTCGAACAAATGAAAAAAAGGACAAATGATTTCTTTTTCTATCCTAGACTAAAGTAAGTATCTTATTCAAACCTGTAGAACGTTTTATATCTAATTCTGTTTTATGATTATTATCAGAGAAGAGTAGAAACAGACAAAACCGAAGAGAATTTCGTCACCAGGAATTTGTGTAATAATAACTTGTCAAGAATGCCTTAGAAATTATCTAACTATACGACGAATAACATGAAGCCGACTGTCTGACTGCTTTGTTGTAAATGCTTTGGTGGTCTGAAACGCTCTGCAACAATTGTGAAGTATAAGGTAAACTTCAAGGTAGTAGGTAAATTGCACTTTCAAAAGTTGTTTATGAAAAATCCAGTCTTTTGCTACGAAACGCTTTCTATATCAGTCATTCTTTCCCAGAATGCCAGAAAGGATTAAAAAGTTTATTTGAAGCATATAAATATCAATTTATCATTTATATAATATTTTTAAGATTTATCAACTGCAGAATTATAAATAATCTAATACAAAATTCTTAAAAATCATCACCATCATAGTGTTTTTGGTTTACGTATTTCTACGTGCAATGAACTGATTGATATTAAATATTAAGGTCTAGGCAAACATATGTCGACCGGACTTCGCAAATTTTGAGACAATTTTCGGCAAAAATTGTCCATGGGTTACTGAAATTCAATCAAAAATTCGGCTACAAGGGGATTAAAATATATAAATACTTTTATGATCCGTTCGGAAGGTGTTTATAAACATAGTAAAAGTTCGGGTATTTGCACTTTTCTTAGGAACTTTTATCACCAATTCGGTTCAGATTCAAAATCTCAGAAAATACCAGACCATATTAAATGGGACTTATTTCGTCGTTAACTACCATTTTTCCATTCAATAGTACAGAAGCAGTTAGTATAAACATTAGTTCTACCTTAACGACAATCTGAAGACTAAATTTCCCTGGAAGCACACTGGCGACAGTTAAGGCCTAACTGAAACTGTCCATCTCGTTTTGGATAGTTGAAATAAATATAGAGTGAGGGAGATTTGGGGATATTGTGTTGGAACGATCGACATTGTCCCTCTGGTGGTGATGGATGGGCAAGCAGTCGCCCATTATGGGCAGAACATAAAGCTGTCAGGAGCAGTCACTCGGCCACATGAGGGGGGAGACTGTGGCGGAGTGTCAGTATTCGCGAATGAAAGGACACGGTTCAATGGCAAACGATTTCTACTTTTCAATGGATGGGTCTCACCATATCCGAAGCTGAGACTGCTTCAAAATACATTTATATATATATACATAGAAAGATGGATTTTTTTGCTTCCTTCAAAAATGTGTAAAGGAACGAAACGACTTCGGAAAGGGAGGGGGGAGGAAGGAAGGTTTAGAGCCAACGTGGCAGTTTCTTTAGATATATTTTTTTTCTTGAATAAAGAAAGGAAGGAAAGAAAGATGGAAACAAGAAAATTCGGTTTTTCTTTGGCGAGAATTTATTTTGCTTAACGTTTCCCAAAACAGATTATAAAAGCGCTTCTTGGGAAAAGCCTCAGACGGACGAAATAGTCCAGATATAAATGCTGTTAATGCTTGGTACCTATCCCAAAGAATTCACATCTTTGAGGTTTTTTGACACCGAGAAATTTAACCAAGTCACCGATAGAAATGAATAAGAAGCATTTTTTTATTATTGTGTTATAATTGTTATTAAAAAATATGGAAATCTGAATGATTCACACCTATATGAAAATATAAAAAAGAACCAATATTCCTTTAAACATAAGATGAAGCATTTCTTTAGCATGAAAGCAATTTCAGTTAGTCAGTGTATATGCTCAACTAGATATAAAATTATAACGTAGAAACTATTTCAGTGTCTAGTTTTCTTATTCATTTTCATGCGGATTAAAGATAATTAACATCTTTCAGTGTTGACAATTAATTACTAAGGATTTCAACTTTCTATTTATTTCTAGTTTAACTTACAAACTACTAATATCGAATGTCTAAAAGTTGTTGCATTTCATTCGATTTATATAGAGCATCTTTACAATTTTTTTAATATTCTACAGTCAAGCCCCTACTTTTACCAAAAATTGCCTGTTAAAGCAAAAAATAATATCATTTGTAAACAAAAATGTTGTGAATTCCAAATTTGCATTCTTCATACTGTTGTCTTGTGATCACGTGTCGCAATCTCTGGTCTTTCAAAAAAGATGCTGAACTTTTATTCTTCCTCTGAACTCTAGAATTAAATCTAGAATTCAATCAATATCACTCCTGTGTTCATGTTTATTCTAGTCAATCATAATACGAATTTATTGTCAAATCTCGGGAAGAAACAGTAGATGGATCATTGTCTTTTTAATGAGGATGGGAGGCCGCTATGAGGGGAGATCTACAGAACTTAGATGACTAATTAAAAACTTGCTCATCAGCCTATTCTTTAAAGATGCTTACAGCAACAACGAAAGGACAATTGATCTATGAATAGATCTCTGCACACTAATCCCACATATACGTCGTTATATTCAATTGCCTCTCAACCCCACGACACTATGACTTAGCTACCAGTCCGTGGTAGACCTTAGGGACTCGAAACCCAAGAATACTGATCGAAATATTTCTGCAAAATATCTTCTCTTGTTACTTACGCCTAGCCATAAATATGGATAAAATTTCCAAACCGAGAAATTAATTGACATCATTTGAACTTGTCTGTTATTATTTTCCATTTTCTCTTAGAATCTTATACTTCCTTAATCATATACATTGCTCCATAAAAATTTGGAGGTATTTCGAAATGAATATGAAAAGATAAAAAAGAAGTATTTAATGTTTCTATTAATCAAGAGCATTAGGAAAGCAAAGAAAGTTGGTCAATTTTGCAAATGAGTTTCAAACTCAATTATTCGGATTGAGTGAAAAGTGTCATATTGATGGGGGTGAACCGAAGCATGCCAAACTGAAAGAGTGGTCCGCGTAATGACTGTTAAGTAGAGTTTATGGTCATCCAAGACTGCCAAAACACACTGACAGCGATGGGACATGGACAAGAGCAGATTGTCCAACAGTACTTGCGGCAGCATCTCATACTCCATTCCAGCTTTCATTTAAAGAAATGTTGTGGGAGGTACTGGATGGTCTACCAGACGTCTTCCCAGTGAGTCATCGAGCAGCTTTCTTGAACTCTTTGTTTTCTGTTTTGACGTTCTTATTTAATAAAAAAAATCAAATGCTTCTTTTTTTAGCCTCTTCATTAATTTTCTTCTGTCCCTTAATTTTTGTGAACAGTGTAGATCTATTGGGCTTCTGAAACCTTTCAATTCGCGAAGAAGAAGAATTGAATCAGAAAGAGAATTCGAGATCATATTTTCGTCGAAAGAAATATATAGCGACCCTAAATTTGAAATGTAATAAAAAACTGAAGAATATATTCATCATTAATAAAACAGAAGATTAAACTAATTATTTTGCAAATTGTATTGATTTGTTTTTAGCCTAGATTATTTTCTTAACCAATTTTGCATAAAAATATTGAAAATTTCGAACAAAGAAAATGCTTGAAAAGTTTTCTCATACCCAATATTTTTCGACGTAATCCTGAGGGTTACATTCACAGCTTCAAAACTACTGTAGTGTCATCATACTGCAGGCGGATAGACTTGAAATTTAGGTCCTTATATTTCCTTTCTTCTCGGCGAAACAGGAGAGAGAGTAACAGAAGAAGCTGCACACGCAGAAATGATGTAGCAAGATGTTGGAGAGGACTTTTTTAAAAATTGGCAATAATATCCCTCTCTTTTCTATTTAACGTTCGAAGTCGATATATGCCATAGTGCAGAATGCTCTTGTTTCTCACTTTCCTAAAAACTGATGTAAATAATATAGTTAATCGTTGTAAATAATGTAAATAACTGAGCAACAAATTAAAAGGCTCTAAGAAAGGGCAATTTTCGTCTGATGATTGCTGCACAGCTATTCTGTTATAAAAAAATCAAATAATTAAATGTTCTTATAAGCTTTTCGGCGCTTATTTCACTTCTGAAACGCAATTAACTAAATATAAACTCCACTCAGACAGCAATACAACATTTCAAATGAAACCATAACTGCAAAAACGGTTAGTAACAAGAAGCTACATGTTAATTCCTGCTTGATAGTGCTACTTAGACCTATTTGTTTCTGCGAGGGAAAATACAGCATTTTAGGAAGCTGGACGATCATCTCCGAAAGCGGCTGAGAGTCACTAGTAATAAGGAAAACGTTGAGAAGGCACCCTGAGATCACGTTAGAAGTGTCAGAAACGTTACTCACTTCGCTCCTAACTTTCCTAAATGTAATGTGTCAGCTGTCTCTCCTCCTCTCCCGCTACTTTACGGTTCTTCCATGATTTAATTTACGAACTTGTTCAAGCTTTCATTAATGTCTCATCTGGGCTCGGTTTCATGGGTAAGTGACCCATTGGATAACCGAAGGTTTTTAAGAGACGATGAGTGAAACTATTTAGAAGCTCTTGGATTCGGAAAATTAATTTATATTTTAAGTGATCAAGTAGAAAAAGAAATGTTAACTTTTTTATTAAGTATTGCTCTTCGCTGCAAAACTGTCTAAGGCCGTGTATTTTATTTCTTTTGTGTCTATACTGAAAGCAGCAAACTAGATTGTAATGTAAACAGAAACGCAGTAAATTATTTTATAAAATTAATTAATTTTCAAAGTGATCTGGGAAAGTATTTAATTTTCTTACGAAATTTTGCTCTCTGCTACAAATTAGATTGCAAAATAAACAGAAACGCTTGAATTTATATTTTACAATAAATTAACTTCATTTTATTTTTATGTGAAACGAAATGAGAATCTTCAAGATAAATTTTTGATACATGCCTTATGTAATTTTGTAAAAAATGGTTAATACGTAATCGTTAATGTTATATTCTGTGGTAATATCATTAGCGGTTCTATTAAAATTCACTTTACAATAATTCAATCTGAAATTTTATGGCAATCATCAAAAGATATAGAACATAGCATACTAATAATTCACGAAAATTTATACTTATTTATACTAACATATCACTTGACAACAAATTAAGAATAATGAATGATGAGACTACAAAATAAAATAATTAATAAATATTGAAAACAAAATTCCAAAATGAAAGAAATTTTATAAAATTAAAACTACCGAAATAAATGTGTTAAACCTTCATCATAAATCACCATTTGGGATTCACACGCATACATACACGCACACACACTGACACACGCACACACACACACATACACACGCACATACACACACATACACAAGCACACACACATACATACACAAAATCTCTCTCTCTCAAGCACACACAGTGGCGGACTGGCCAGGTTGCCAGCTTGCCTGATGGCAAGTGGGCCCCCTTACACATAAATCGATATGGGCCTCCACGATATGTGTGTGTGTGAGAGAGAGAGAGAGAGAAAGAAAAAAATTCTTTTTGTAGAGAGCAAATGTCCTGTGCTCCCTCGCATTTTATTTTTAGTGTGATTAAAAAGTTCTCAAAATAACAGTATAGTTCCAAATATACATTATGCTAGTATTCCACCAAAATTATTTCAAACTCAATCATAAATTTGTATTTATATTTGGCATTTCTCACTTAAAATAATATGTATGAAACTTGTATACTGTAATTAGTAATAAATATATAACAGATTTTTAGATTAGGAATACAATATGTTAACTAATAATAATAATTTATTGCATGTACAATGAACAAAGTTAAAATGTATTATACGGTGACACTGTACATGTGAGTGGGCCCCCATTGACTCCTGGCAACCACTATTTTCAGAACCAGTCCGCTACTGAGCACACACTCTCACAAACACACATATTTAGAAAAGGCAACTGAATAAACTTGGATATGTAAACATGGAAACTGTCATAATAAAGTATAAAAATAATAGAGGCTAAATAATTCGTAAAATGATCAAAAATAATAAGAGAGTCCTAGATGATAGAGTGATATTCCCAGAGGCTAAATCCTATGCTAAATATCCAAGATGCATATAGCAAATAGATTTAATATATATTGCCTTCAATTTAAATTTAAAGTAAACACCGCTATGCAGTGTTAATATTAGAGCCAAAGAAAAGGCTAAAATATCTCTACTAATAATAAAAGAGAAAGTCTGTGTGTATGTCTGTGTGTCTATTGGCGGTCTACAGAACAGATCGTTGAACTTAGAGCTACCAAATTTGGTACAGGTATACTTTGGAGAGTGGGAATGTACACCTGGGAGCCACTTTTTTCAATTTCTTATTCAAATTTTAATTATTTAAAAATTAAGCAAATTTTGGCTCTTTGCGGCTGTTTTTTCTTGAATAACTTCAGAAGTAATTAACGTTTGAAAAATATTTTTATACCATTTTAAAGTGCCTTTCTAATGTTGTTAGTTTCAACTATGTATATTATTTCAGCGAATTTTAAAATATTTTTGAAAGCATTATCTATTGTTCGTAAATCGGTGAAGGTCACTGAATGGATAACACCCCTCGCGGACAAGGTCACGGAACGTTGTTTCCTCTAGGAGGGGGGATAAGTTGCCTCCTTTTTTCCCCTTCTTCGAGATGACGTGGAAGCAATTCGCCTGTACACGGGGTAGGAGGCGGGGTATACTGCGGTTGGCTTTAGCAAGAAGATTCACACTTCTCTACCACGAAAATTGTTTCCCCTGTAACTTTTAAACTATTTTTTAATTGATTATGTTAAGATAAATGCTGATTTTTTACAATTTTCAAACATTTTAAACTCATTTTATGCTTACACCACTTCTATTCCATTTTGAAATGTGAGAAGTGACCTTTCCTCTGATATTAAACTTAATCCTATGCGACTTTTTGGGAGAATTTTATCAAACTTTTATTCCTGTTTCAAATTATACATGCTTTACCAATCCTTCAACAAACTCAATTAAAATACCACAATCAGAGCGAAACAGATAATGAAACATCAAATTAAAAAATAATTGAAATAGCTTTTCGCTGTTATAAATGTTTTTATGCATAAATTTACAATGTTTTCTGCTTGCATATGATTGATGATGTTTTAAAGACTTATACCATTCTTATACCATTTTATCAAAATTAAAGGGCATTTCAAATTGAAACAACAATTTCAAATTAATATTTCAGCATAAGCAGTTTAAAACTGCATTCATTTCTGTTCTCTGAAATTTCATTTACGAACTGGAAACTTAGAATTTATGCATCTAAAGATGATCTTTATTTAATATTTCATATTGGATGCATCTCTATTTCATTTTTGAATCTGGAACTAATTTTTTTATCTAAAAAAAACGAAAAATTCATGTTTTCTTGATATTTTAATTAATTCATAATAGTCATTTGTTGGAGTTTTTTTATTTTTTTTAAATGACAGTTTATTATACTAAAAAGATTTCAAAGCGGAAATAACTTCGTCGGATGAATAGCTTTATTTACAAATTATTAACATTAAATAAACAATAACAACTATTTCAAACATCATGCATATGTTGCATTTTTTTATATAACTTAATCATTTTAAGTTATAAACTCTAATATGGGCGAACCAGCTGGTCGCCGAAGGCGGCTAGTTTAAAATAAATTTCTGACGATTTAAAATGCACGAAAAAAATTAATAGACACACTGGCTTTAAGAATTGAAGTATTTTTGATAATACTATAACTAATAAGCAACATGTAGTTATTTTATTTCTTTATTACTCTGACAATCACACTCTTGATCTTCTAAAAAGTAATTCCTTTAAAGAAAACAAAAAAAAAAATTTAAATAAAAAAAGAAAATTGAAATGCAAATCACGTCAAAGTTTTCAACTGTTCATTTATTTTTAAAAATCTGTTGTCGCTTCCAGCGAGGTTTTCCCTTTCTCCTAGAAACATTTGATTGGCTTTATTTGTTTTTATAATTAGATTTTTAATCCGCTGCTTCAACTAGCACATCCATCTTTCACCACATAAAATTCCAGTACATTTTTTCGTACGATAACAGCCCGGTCATTAATCTCCTATGTGGAACTTCAGTTAGATTCAGATCATTGAACAACGCAATGAAGCATACGACTCATTCTTTCTGTCATTTACATGCAGAGAGAACTTCGGCTGCAGCTCAGTGATTAATGAAGTCTTTATTTATATTTGTATACGTAGAGCATCGATCTCTCAAATTTGGTATTCTTGCGTGAAAATTTATGAAAGGAAGATTCGCCGCTACATTTACACTGCCACGGAGTCAATACAATTAAACAACAATCAGTATCTAGCAATTTATTACGACACGTGTCAATAACTAGTGCGACCGAAAAAATGGCTTGTTTTATATCCTTCGAAGGGAAGAGCAATTTCTCTAATGTTAGTTGAAGCTCGTTAATACTGATGAGTAAAACATCGATACTTCAAGCTTACAGCAGCAAAATAACTATCGGGACTATCCTGAAATATTATCACCGTCTAGTGACTCATTAGACTACTAGGGAATTATCGGAAATGAGTGCAGTTATGGTAGCTGGTGTGTTTTTATTCTTGTTCTGTGGATGGGCTTGTTTTCTTTGCATTTGGACTGAAGTAATAACACCTGTTTCCTCAAACCAAATACTACTTCATGGATCTTAGAATATTAAAGTACATTATAGAAAAGAACTCTAAAATATTTTATATGTATTTACAAAGCGTCATGTATTGTAATATGATAAAATATGACACAAGATATTAAAATTCTTCATTAGTCATGGAATGGATTGAGATCAATAATACGAAAATTAACACACAATGAGAAAACTGTAACACATTGCTACTTAAAACTGTAATAAAATATTTTTTAATTCAATCACATCATGTTATCTTACATCTATGGATGGGTTGGTTTTCTTTGAATTTGGACTAAGATAATAGCACCTGTTCCCTGAAACTAAATACTAATTCATAGCTTTTAGTGTTCATTGAAAAATTTATCTGAAAACAAAATGCTTTATGTGCATTTACGGACCATCATATCTTGTATTATAATAAATCATGACACAAGGTATTAATATTCTTCATCAGTAACCGAATGGATTCATATCATCAATATGAAAATTTATGTGCGATGAGAAAACTGTGACATATTGCTGCTTAAAGTTGCATTAAAATATTTTTAATTTCATTCACTTCATGTTACTGATTCACTTATTGGAGAGCAGGACTACCAGTAATGTTCCGGTTCAATTATATAATGCTTGTAACGTTTTTTGAGAAATAAGCGATTGAGAGAAATACATAACTTTTTATTTCTCGGAAAGTTCTAAATTTTTAAAAATTTATTTATTTAATTTCTGTAAGTTTATCTTTTTATATTATTTAGAAACTCCATATCTTACTGAAAATTGTACATTCCCAGAAAATATTTTTTAAATAAAAATACAAAGTTTAAGGGATTTAAATTAAGGCTTTTAAAGCAAAGGTTTAAGTGATTATTAAATCTATGCCTCTTTCTATTTCGTAATCCAAGAGCTTATGAGTACATACTGCAATTAATGTAATTAGCGAAAAGATGTTTATCTAACTGTACTTTGAAAAGAATGATGGGTTGTGAAAAAGCGCAAATTTCTTACAATCTTGTGTTAAATTCATTCTTTTGTTTTCTTCTTTCCAGTAATATTTTAAAGTAAATTTCTTTTATAATTTGACATGCAAAGAACATTTATTTATTAATTCATTTAACACAATTTTACAACTATCAGTTTCTGCACTATTTAGCATTGTTTCTTAATGACCTTAGTAGATGGGATGGGTGAACTGGTGCATCAAATAAGTTTCCAGAATGTCAATAAAGTTTATGACTATTATAGAGTTTATGAAAGGAACTTGGTAATTGCCAAAACATTTTGTGTCAAAAACTAAAGTACAAATTTAAATTGCTGTTCACTTTGGGTATCATAGCAAAAGCAGAATACGTTACCGAAGAATACCGAACTGTGATAGATCATTTACATTCAAATCCAGAAATATATCAATCTTCGAAGCTTCCATAAGCAGCTTCGTCACACATTTTTGTTAATTTGCGATGCAGAAAATTTAATTGCTTCGTACAATGCTAGCAAATGTCATAAAGAGGGGGAATCAGCAGCATTTTTTTTGCTCAAATTTAATTACGATTTAATTTATTTTATTTAGAACAAAATTAAAGGTAAGATAAATATGTTTCACCCCTTTCTTATTTATCCGTGTTTTGCAAATATTCTATGAGTTACTGAAAATCTACATTATCATTATTAGTGCTCCAAAAGATTTCGAAATTTAGTATACTTTAATATGAATCGATTACCACAAAGTCGACTGACAACTACAGAGATTAATTTGCGTAAGGTCATAATTTGATGAGATTTTGTTTAGTCATGTTCCTTCACCTTAAAATAAAAAAAACAAGTCTTGTCCCTATCAAATCAAGTCTCGTCGCTGCCGTGAGAATTTAAATTCAGATAAAACTTATCAAGATTTTTAAAAATGTTATTTAATAAAGATATTATTACATTATTAATTTTTCAGGTAATCCTTCTAAACCCAGGTATATTTATGCACGAGAACTCATCCATAGCATCTTTTTAAAGTCAGCACCAATTCGGCCAGCTGGAAAAAGTTGAACACTATCTTCATTTCTGGTCACGAATCCTTTGCCGAATGCCTCGATAGATTTAACCTGGTTAACACAGCTATAGTTGTAGAGTAATAGGTCCAAGCATTCTCTGTACAACAGAGTGTATTCCTACTGCCCTCTTGGTACACGAGAAAGACAGAGAAGCAATTCGAGAGACCTTTGTTACAGTGGTTGGCAGACATCTCTGTTTCAAGGGTCAAAATACATCATATTATTCGCCTGAAACATGGCAATACCCAGCATTTCAAACCTGATTAAGTCAACGAATTCCCCACTTTTCATTTTGTAAATACTATTATTATTATGGTTGCATATTCTTTTTTCATTATTACTTAATCAGGTTTGAAATGCTGGCTGTTTTGCCATGTTTCAGGCGAATAATATGATATATTTTGGCCCTTGAAACAAAGATGTCTACCAACCACTGTAACAAAGTCAACGAATTCCCCACTTTTTCATTTTGTAAATACTATTATTATTATGCTTACATAATCTTTTATTATTTTTTTAACATTTTAATACGTCGTATGTTCTTTCTGCATCTCTTTTTATATTCCTTTGTGTTATCTGTATTTATATTTTTTGTTTTCATATTAGTTTGTGTATTCATTTCGCATTTGTATCTAATTTTTTCAGAAACAGTAATGAAAAATTTAGTTTTAACAATGTATTTGTTACATGGAAAGGCTGAGTCTTACAGTACTTAAATCATTGTATGTGTGCTATTACAGATACTAATATCAGACAATAAATTATACATAAAATAAAACTGTGAGTGCTCAAAGAATCATATTCTCTTTGTAGAAAACCTACAAAGAATTATAATTGTAAAATTTGGTTTGAAAAAAAATGTGTAATTTTATCTAAAATTCAATATTTAATTCCCTTCTAAAACAATTTCCATTCTTGAATGATGATTTATTGTGAGCTCTATGTAAATAGCTCACAGAGAACTTCATTATATGTTATAAATATACATTTTACTTATAAATATAATCATATTAATAATGTATAAATATACTTATATTAATAATTTATAAGTATAATAAAATTAAAATTTCAAACACTTAATTGTATTTGAAAATCCACATTAACTCGACTTTATGTATCATTTTTCTATGCTTTTTTTCTATTATTTTGTGTATTCCTTTCTCTTATGTACTATATAGCCTCTATGTATCTTTTAGCATCCACATTTGTATTTTATTTTGCTTTATATTTGCATTTTTATATTTAATATATTTTTTAATTTTTATCTTTCAATTTCTCATGCATTTGTATTTCAATTCAACACCTTTTTTAAAAATTGCTTATTCCACTGCATGCGCATTCATCCGATCAATGACCTCAATGATTCTACCAGCTGCTGTATGAAGTGGGCGCTCTATTCTGTACAAAACAATACTACTAACAAGTTTATTTTTATAAACCGTTTAAAAAGGTATTTGTTGCTTAAATTCAAACTGTTTTAATCTCTTAGAGTTACTAGAGATCGTTTTTACAAAAAGAAGCACAAATAGTGTCTAGAAATATCATGAATGTGAATACAATGTAAAATTTCATATGAATACAGATCGATCCTTTCCGAAGAATCCGGCTTTCGATAAGCCTTTTGCAGTATTTGTTAAAAATGTCAATAAGAGTAAAATTCCAGATGGAAAGAATGATTTCAGCATAGGAATATAAGACGGAAGTAGGCGATGAGTGTTATAATTCAACGACTAAAAGAATCCCAAAACCAAGAAAAGATGGTTAAGTAAAAATAACTCAACAGTACTACAAACAAAATCCTCATTATAGTGCAACTATGTATTTCGCATATTCACAGACAAAACAGATCCACTTGCATTCTGTATGATTTATAAGGTTTTGAAACAAAGTATCAAACTGCCTTCGAAATACTGTGAAAAGATCAACTGTAATGCATTCGAAAAGTGAATTTATACTCAATTTTATGAAATGAAACCACGAACATGTATTAAGTATCCATCATATAATTTCACACTAGTCTTTTAAAATATCGCACAGGAGACATAAATTTTCTATTTCTTTTCAACAAATATTAATGTAGCGAGCATTTTGAACCTGGAAAATATCGAAGAATCATGATAGGACTTCAAGATCTCACATTTTCGCAATTTATCTTGTCGATTGATCCGCTGATGGAGAGTATGTTATATGTCAGAAAAGTGCCCCGAGATCAATCTTCGGGTAGCTTAATAGTGGATTAGCATCATTCTGTCATCGTTGAACCGTATCGTCTCCAGTACACCAATTCCCTAAGCCAAATAATTAACCTAACGATCTCTACGAATCTGAAACTTATTTCTGAGAGTGATATAGATGGAACTATACGAAGTTTTCAGGCTAAATAATCCATGTGCTTCAGTCAAATATGTCATTCAATCAACAGCATTTTCTTTTCAGAAAAAAATCATATTAGTTGCTAATTCTTTCTTTTAGATTAATAATATTTTATAAAAAACTGCATGAATTTTTCAGTACATTGCTAACTAAACTGCACCATTTAACACAAAATTAAATTTCATGAGATGATGATGAAATATAATTTGAAATGTGCTTTGGTGCGAAAGAGTTACACATTTTTAGGAGAATTTTGACACTACAAATATAAGTATATTACCTAAACATTTTGCGTAATACCTTTTAATTAAGTGTCTACCACAAACAAATCAGCAGATAATGCAAAGGATAAAGTATATATAAAAATGATACACACAAAGAGTTTTATATTATCAAATCAAAGTGGAATTTAGAAATATATTACTTAACTGGCGTAAAAGTGTATAAAGCATCTTAGCATCGAATTAGTTTTTGTTCAAACCATAGTAGAGCTTATATATGACGAAATAGTACTTGGCTAGAAATCAATTACAATTAAATTTAAAAGTACTAAAATAGAAAACGAAATTATTGCCCCAGAATACAAACCCTTTTTAAATTCATAAAATTGCAATAACTAATTTGAATATGAATTTTCTCATATGAAATCTATGCCATGAATCTAGGTTATTCGTTTTTGTTTCTTGAATAGTTCAAAGGTGCACATTTAAATCATATAAAAAGGGAAATGATTCCCAGAATATAACGCTTGTCAAAGCTCTAATGATTCTGATAATTGAAGCTTATAAATGCTTAGCTAGAGCCTGAATATAATTATGCATATAAAAGAATTAGGAAAGGGATAAAGATGGACCTTCGATCTCCTTAACCTTCTGGCTGCAGATTGTTTTATAAATCACTATTTAGATACAACGTTTGCAAACATTTTCACATACAGTTGAACCAAGCGAATTGTTATAAACATGCAAAACTTTATTAGTACAATAAATATGATTCAACGCTATAAAAGTATTAAATAAACTCATTAGCTTGCAGTAGCAAACAGACTTACTTCCTACGCACAGAAATCGTCGGATAATCAGTCAGAGAGTTAATAGATATAAATTACATTATATAACATATTGATTGCACATATGGCATTGTGTTTAGTAAGTCAAACTTCCACATCGATTCATTAGCACTTTTAAAGAACGGAAATAATTTTCCGATTTTTGTAATTTTTTAAGATCTGTATTATTGATATTATATTCAAGTAATTAATACCATCATAGTTTTAAACTTTGAAATGTTGCAACATAGGTACAACGTAGAAGAAAGTCCAATTATATAAACGATTAATATTTAATTGCATATACAGTTCAAATAGAAAAAATATTTAATTATATATGATTAACGATTGGCGAATGTAGCACAAAAATCATAATTCTCTATTCAAAAATTCATCCCATTTGAAACACCTTACAATTTAACAGTTATTTTCAAACTTTTAACAAATTTCTGATTTTTTTAAACTTTTGCTTTTGCATTAACAATATAAATCTGAATAGATTAAAACAACATGCCAACATTGTTGATTAAATTCTACTATTATAGCTTAACTTGTAACCCTAGATCCGACAAATGTCCCTATCTCTCCAAATAAAATTCATATTAGAAGAAAATAATTTATCTATTATAGAAAATTTATATTATAGAAAACTTATATGTTCGAAATTTAAACCAAATTTAGATAAATCTTAGTTTAAAACTTTCAAAAATAAACAATTTTCTTTGGAGGCTATTACTAAAATGTCTATAGAATTTTAATTACTGGATGAACTGACCATTATTTTAACAAAAATTGTTTCATTATTACATTTCGTATTTATCTGGATGCCCTAAGTTCTAAAAGGCAAAATAGAAATTATTTTACCGAGTTTTCCCCAATGACCCCACTAACTTTATCCATTTAATCTATTTGTTAAGATATGCATTTCCTAAATTAAAATGAAATTTTTCTATGCAACTTTGAATTCTACGTTCCGTCATGCAAGTAACATTGCCTGATCGAACTCCGTTCTGTTACAAATATGCTTGTAAAGATAATAGAATTTCAAAACACACTCTATCAGATTAAATCATGATTATGAAACTCGTGACTGTAATATAATTTTTCATAAACCCCGGAAAGTGCATGTTGACTCTTATGATTTATTTTATTATCAACATTAATAAATCACTTCCGTTTCCCTCAGTACAGCATGTTTGTGTGGTCACAAATAAGAAATAACATTTACCTTAATCACGAAATGAGTCTGTATTTGATGAAATGAGCAGAATGCTACATTATTAATGAGAGATTATTTTTGGAATAAATGATGTTTCACAAGACCCAGAAACAAAACACAAATTTTCAATTAGTAATGTCACACTGAGAATTCCATTTAGTATTCTTTTTTATTTCATTATGATATTCATGTGTCTCTTAGTTGTATTCATACAAAAAGTAAAAGAGAAAACGCAGCGTCATTTATATCAATACTCCTAACAGAGTTAGATAGTGTTTTCCTTAAAATTATTAATAAGGAAAACAAATGAAATCGACTGTGAATTATATTGGTATTACAAAATTGAAATATTATAAAATTAGTAGATTTTGGAAATCGAAGCAACATGATAAATTACAACGTAGTTAAAATAAGGCGATATGGTTGATAACTGGCTAAGCTCTGTACTTACTATTATTATAAACTTTTTAACTAATCGGTTGAAGAAAATCGCTTCTCTTTAGAAAAGACATTGACGATTCTAGAAGTTTTACAATAGAAGAATATGAAATTTTTTGATAGTCCACAATTTCTCTAAATTCCTAATATTAATTAGAAAATTCTTCCTACTATTTTCCTTTTAAATCATAAAATAGTGTATTGTAGCATCAAAATGATGGTTAGGAAACCAAACTTAATATTATGAATTATTCACGCATTTGAAATTAATATAAATTCAATGAAATCACCTAAATTTAATCTGTATAGTAAAAACTCATAAAGTATAGATTAAAATACTGGTCGTAAAATTCCTTACGAAATAGAGTTGGAATTCAAAGCAAAAGTAGCATTAAAATGGATTTTAAAGAATGACTTAAGATTTAGAATTGATAAAATAACTTGGATTGAAAGACAATTTAAAGTTATCAAAATTATTCTCGTTACATCCCCATTGCACAGTGGCAAAAAAACATCTAAATAGCATCAAACAGTTAAGCATGGAAATATCCATTTTCATGAGATTATTACATTACATGAGATATAGACAAAGTGCAACATATATTTACAAAGAAAAATTTAGAAATAAAATAGAATTGCAAAAAGTTCTTTAATTCTTTAAAGGCCATATTCAAATTACAAATCTCCTACTCCACTACAGAATTTCTTTTTTTCCACTCGGAAACATCCTTTAGGAGGAAAAATAACACGGCTTGTTGCAGAATAAATGTAAACGGTCATGTTTCCTGACCTCTTCACCAGCTGCGACCCAATATATTTCTCAAATAGAAGTCGCTTCTAGTATGGCAGAGAACTGCACCGAATAGACTCATTTTCTCGACAGCGAGATCGCACGCTCAGCTATCTGTCACGCGGACACCATCCAAAATTCTGCTGCCAAGACGAACGATAGGATTCGCTTTGAATAACGATGCAGCAGGTTAGGCTCTAAGTTTCCCATTTTATTTTCACTCAGGGATTCCGATGCGACTGAATTTGTTATAGATTTGGTTATAGTTTCTTTCAAACATTTTTCAGCCATTTCATTCACTCTAAACATTTTTCAGGCGTCTTGAAAGGCATTTATTGTCTCATCATTCTCCGTAGTTGTCTCTGTCTTTTTCTTCTTTTTTTGTTAATGATGTTCTTTTGTATTAAATTTTTATGGATGGGGTAGACTAGTAATTGCCCAAGAATGAATTATTGCAAAATGCCACTTTTCTATGCGATAGACTATAATTATATATCTTTTTAATATTTGAACTCTTAGTAAATGATGAATAGTAACATCTAAGCTCAATAAAGATGTTTTGGTTGTGAATTTCGTAATCGTTAAAGTGAATAATGACCAACGAATTGACCGGCCTTTAGCAGTATTTCGGTATCAAAACTGGATGAACCAGAGATTGAGGTCCTTCTTGGGAGTTTGGCTTAGGAGATGCTTGGGTGCTTGGTTCACGTTACATCATTTGTATGTCAAACACACGAACAATGTATGTAATAGAGTGTGTTTGGAACGCAGGATACCTTTTAAATTCCTTCTGTGTCAAAATGAAGCTGTCTTCCTTCAGTTCCAGGTATGAGATTTTAGAAGGACATTAATCTAGGATGTCAAGTCAAACTTATGTTATAATTCCAATAAATACTTGCTTATTTCGTCTCTTCCCCCATAATTGAAGTAGTACTGAACTTTTCAGTGCCAATATTTGTACTTTGGCACAAGCAAAACCGATTTCAACAAGTAAATAACAAGCAAGCCTTAAATAGGTTGCTATTCTTGACAAAATTAGTTATGTTCAATACCGGGTCTTCCGCTGACATGTTTAGCGATTCGTTTTAACTCATTTTAAGAAAAGAAACAAAACTGAATATACTAATTGATATAATTTCCGGTACACTCCAATTGGACATGTCATTCTACTAATATATTATTTAATTCTTGTTTAACATTCAGTTTTACACGAAAGCTTTCATGCTTATTTAATTTGTTGGCATAGGTTCATTCCTTTAATTTTCGCAGGAATATCATCGAGGTTCTTCATAGAAGGCAAACTTAGAAGAATAACACCTGAATTTGATTCTCCTTTCCAAATGGTCACGCAGGCCTCGTAGCAGTCTCGACTAGAGGGCGGAAGGGTTGTGGGTTCAAGACCCTATTCCACTAAAGAATCACCATTTGTGTGTGTCTGGTGCACTTTAATTCCACCGGGTCAAACGCTCTCTGGCTAATATAGTGTAAGGTGGAAACGTGAAGACGGGTTTCCAATTCTCTTGCTGTCTCCTTCAACTGACTACTATTGATAATTACGAGTCCGATCACAAAAAAATCTCCATTTATCATTATAAGTATGCACTTTATAACTATGCTATGTAATTAAACTGAAGTATAATCTCTCTCTCTCTGTCTCAATAAATTTTCATTTTGAGGATTATTTTTAGTGTTACCAAAAACAGCTCTTGCTTTTTGTCAAAATCAAAGCCGACACATTACCATCTAGTGCAAATCCAACGCTCGAAGACTGAAAGAGAAGTTTGTTTAAAGAAACTGAAACAAAAAAAAGAATTCTGTTCATGTTTCATCATTATTGGTATGAGATCATTTTGAGACCATCCATTTTGACTAATTGCTTCACTTTTAATCCAAAATTTTATTATAAATATCAGAACTTCTAAACTGTTAAATGATTGTATTTCATTACTTTTGAGCTCAGTTAGAAAAAAGATATATTTTTAATAAGTACATTTATATTTGAGTCTGTGTTGCATAAAGTCTCATTAAATATTAAATTAGCATTCTTCAAATTGAGACTGTTGTCTTTAAATTATTACATGGAAAATTTCAGCTTGTCTAACATTCCCGATAAAAAAAACGCTTTCTTTTCTTAACGATTTTTTTATCCATCTCTTTTTAAAAATTTCAATTTAAGAAATTATGGATCTATGTATTACGTTGGAACAGCATTCTTATTTTCTTGTCAAGACAAATCCCTTCATAGCCGAGTAATCCAGAAAATGCAAATTAGCACCTTTTATTTCCAATCCCCGCATCCGAATTCCTAAAAAGAAAAGCCTTGAAAATTTTGTCGCAAAAAGAAAGAAAGCGTGAGTTAAGTATCTGTCAATTTTACTATCATCAACTTCGAATGAGTCCTTAATTTATCTAATCCCGATTCGCGTGGAGAAGAAGTTCTTATAAAGGAATCATTTTTCTCTCTGTCGCGTAATAATTAATGATTATCTAGATCTTTTCGCCCTTTTTTTAATCTTTATCAATTATGTGGAAGAAAACCGCACTTAATCCCATGAGAAAGGATCCGGTCCGTCGAAGCATTGTCGCGCGTGAAAAAACGAACCGAAAAGTTTTTCACCTCAGTAGTTAGTTTGGGGACTCTTTCAACATTGAGCTGTCTAAAATTTAGAAAAGGAATTGACAGTCACTGCTTAATGCATTCTTTTTTTGTAAAATTGCTAACAAAATCTGCTTAGAAATTATATAATATGACATTTTTTTGTTTACGTTATATACGAGTTAATATTTCCAAATTAAAATATATTTTTTGAAAAATACATGAAATGTATACTATTTCTGTTCTGATGGAATAATCAAACAAAGGAAATGGAAAGAATTTTGAAACTATGACATCTAAGCTTAAATTTTGTAATATCTCCTTTTCTTCGCTGTAAAAATATCAAATTGTTAGACCACCAATTCTTAACACAATCTACTTAGAAATTATATAATATGACAGTTTTATTGTTTACAGTAGTTACGAGTTTATAATGCCAGAGTAAAATATATTTTCTAAAAAATGTGCGCTCGAAATGTACACTGTCTTTGTATTGTTGGAATAATTAAAAAAAGGAAATTAAAGGATTTTTGATACTATAATCTGTAATCTTATATTTCGTAATATTTCCTTTCCTAAAGGAAAATTCCTGCGAAAAATAATTTTTATATTACCGAGAATTTGAGTATTGCATATTTTATGAACAGAAAAAGAAAAAAGAGTAACTTTATAAATTATTAAATTTCAGTGCTAAGAATATTAGCATAAATCAAACTTAACGACATTTAAAAAATAGATTTAATCAGTAATTTTAATAATATAAATGAAACTTCATATATTGTGTGTCTATAGAAATTTCTTTAAGGTTTATTACTAGAACATGATTACTTCACCTCGCTTCAGTAAAGAAATTAAAAGGAATAGAATAATTTGAACAACTGGATAGAAAGGTGCACAACAAAAATTTAATAAATTGAAGGCGTTGGTCTTTTTAAGTAGTTTTTTCAAAAGTTTGCATATGCTAATTCTTGAAAAGTATCACATCTGCTATTGACAGTAAGCAAAGAAATTATTTATTCAACTACCAGAGTTTAAGGTTTCTAAACTCAATGTCCACATAAAAAAGTTTTTAAAACATTTTTTTAATCTATTAGGATCATGTTCAGAAAAATGATTATAAAAGGGCATAAGCTACTGAAGCTTGTGCAACAAATAAATTAACAACACAAAAATTCAACAACACACAATAATGCAAATCAATGATACAGACTACCTACTACTTTTAAAACAAATATTTCATTACACAATCGTTTGCCTTATCAATCGCCAGTGTTTATAACTAATAACTTCGATTTGAAATTCATATTTATACTTTCTAATTGGAAGCAAGCATACTATATTTTATAATTTCTCCGTTGTAGTTAAATGTTTGAAACGGTAGTCTACTTGTAGAAACAATGATACATTAATGTTAATTAATAATTGCTGAATATCATGATATTTTTTTTTGTAAATATTAAATCTATTACCCTAAGTTGAAATTTAAAATGACTGCAATTCTAGACTATGAAAGCTAAGATTAAGAAAATAATACTAAAATTCAGAAATGTTCATGGAATCACAACTTTAGAATAGGGCATAACATACGCTAAATAGTAATTAATTTCCAAAGGGTTAAGTATATCTTCGTAACAAGCTTATATATATAAGCTAGATTAACTAGATTATCTAGAATATAATGTGACAGTTGTTATTTTAATCTTAAATATATAAATTTTGTGTTCAAAGTCTTATCTTTGAAAGATAGCTGCTAAATAAAAACCAAGCAACTTAAATTTAGAGTGCCAAAATACACGCGAGTTTCATTTAGTTTTGATATTATAAACTAACTTTCTTTCAACTTCATCATAATTTCATTTCAAGATTCTTGCCTCATGAAAGACTATAATAAAGTATATGATTGATTAAGTCATTCGCTTAAAATTTCAAACGCGATTTTTTTTGGTAAATTTCGAAACTTCTGACTGAATTTTAAATGTAAATCTGGAATCTAGGGTATACTTTTGAATGCAAATAGCAATATTACTATATACGCCAATTTGAATTAAAGAAAATGCTGTTGCTTACTTATCATCTCAAGTTTTGTCGATTTAAGTAATTTCTTTATTGAAAGATAAATAATTTTAAAAAATTGAATTAATTGTTCCAATTATTTATTAATGAATATACTTGCAGGTAACAGCAAAATATATAAAATATAGAAAAAGCACCAATCTGGCTTGCTTTAAAAAGAGAAAAATTTAGTTTGGTTACATCAGCTTTATTAAATAATATTAAAAAATTGCTATTAATTACAATCAAATGACGATCTCTGAACCACATAACCTTGTGCATATGTCCCCTTTTAACTTCAGATGCATAAAAGCTCCAGGGAAGTGTGAGAAGAAAGACATTCAGATGGAAAGTGGGCGACTTTCCTAGTTGTAGCAAAAATAGCTTGAAGCATTGGCGCAAGTTCTGTTGAAATGGAGTCATCGAATAGGGGCGTGCCCCATCTCGGCAGACATCAGAGGATCTTTCTTCCTCTTTGCCTTTTATTAGCTGATGCCTTTACATTGTTCCTTCCGTTCCGTAGTCTAGCCTTCCAAAATTACCTTCCTTCTTCCAAATCAGTAGTAATTGCCAACGCTTCGACAGGGAGAAAAAATAATGCACTAGAGCCGTCGTCTGTCCACCTGGAATGAGTTACACCAGAGTTTCTTGAATTGTGGGTCACGACCCCTATGGAATCGCGAAAGCTTCATATCTTTGCCTTCTTCTTTTCTTCTTTAGATATCTTCAGATTTATCAATATTTATGAAAAGAAAGGGTTAAACAAATCAAATTAGCAGAAATTTGTTCATTAATATTACTAGAGTTCTATAAATAGCTTTTTCAATTATTGTTAATTATTATTTTTTATTTTTTTCCAACTTCGAGGCCGCAATAAGTTTTTCAAATGAAAAATGAAGATAAATATGTGATTTTTTAAATTCGGATTCTGTAAGTTTCAGGCAAATAATTATCAGAGAACTTCATTATATATTATAAATATTTATATATTCAAGTTGAGTGGATTGTTACGTTTTCGAAAACGAATGGCTGTAAAGACAAAAATTAGCATCAGGGATTTCTACATTACTCACTATTTTCAGGAATCTACTTAAATGTATTAAAATATGATTTTGGGTCATAAATTACTTTTTCAGGCTTTTCTAAATGTTTAATAACCGTAATGGTTGCAAGCTGAGTTACTTCCAAAAAACTAAGATATAAACTTCAATAAAAGTATTTGTCACTATTTTTAAACTACGACTTTCGTATCTGTGTAGTAATTTTTAAATCATGTCAAATAGTATACGTTTGGAAATATATTCATCAATCTAAAAATTGAATTTTTCTTCTATTTTTGTTATATTTCTGAATGCCGCGTGAGTATTCAAGTCGATCATCGAATTTTCAACTGTAACACACTTAAAAGAATGTCAGTTTTATCTGGGTACAAAAACGGATCGAAGTTTGGTTAACTATAATGATTCTAGCATCCACGTACATGATATTTTTTATTTGTTGGACAATATTCTCATTTTCAAAAGCAAAGAAAAACCGAATTATAAATATGAACTGTACTGAATTTTTAATTCTGATTTTCATCACATTATCTCTTTAAAGATGGCGTATGCCATTGTGAGAAAAGTGGATTCTGAAATAGACTTGGAAGCAATGGATATAATAAAGAGAAAAAGAATGGAGAAAGATATGAATGAAATCTTGATATAGATTTTCTTCTCTCCAATATACATAAACCTTTTATTTATGAATCCTCTTAAAATTGGGCTTGCTGAAATTGTATAACATGTGACAAATACCATGAAGACAATTCTGATGCTGATAAATTTATACATATCCATTCGTTTTTAGACTCTACAACAAATTTGTTTCGGTAAATATTTCAATTTTTAAATACTTTATGACAGTTTTTGTGATGTAAATTATTTAATATTATTAATAGAATTTCCTTCGTACATAATTTTTTTGTTGACGATCTATTGCATATATACCACTTTGATTATCAAGTTGAAAGTAAATTTCACTCACAATGCTTTCATGTAAAATAATAAAATATATGTATACAATGTTACATATTATTTATGTATAAAGTATTTGAGCGTTCCTAGTTATACTTTTAGCAAAAGATTCACCCGAATTCCTTCATGATAAGTAGTCATAAGCAATAATTATAACTATCTTACACACACATATATATGTAATAAATATAAATCCTTACTAATTCTAGCCTTTCTGTATGAAAAGTACTTTATAGAAAGAAGATGACTGCTTTATTTCGATAGATATAAACACTAAAATATGTACAAAGAGTTAGCTATCCTGAAGTTTATGGTAGACAGAGCGTTGTTGTTATTTATGGGCACTGCTATTCTTTCATAATGAGTAAAAAGAAGCAGAAAGTATTCATATAAATATGGTTTTGCCATTTTCGTTTACTGTTTTTCTAGGTGAGGAAGCTTAAAGACTGTAGAGGATGGGAGTTAGATCAGGCGTCATAGTTATCACGCAGCTATGCTTAAGCATTATGAATTAAGCTCGACAAGAATACTCGATTAGTTTCTGAATGTGGCAAAATTCTGAGGCCTTTTAGACATTTTCCGTTCATGATCCATTTTCGAGCAAAAAATTGTTTTATCCCGTTTACGTCCACAAAGTTTTCCCGTCACACCAAATTCCAATTTACATATAAAAAATTACATATGAAAAATTATGTTTGAAACCTTAGAATATTAATGTTATGCAGTTATTTAGGAATTGCCAAAATTCGATTCAGAGGTTTTCTGAGATTCTTTTAGTACTACTGTTGAGTTACTTCACAGAAGCATGAAGCAATGAAGAATTTTCGAAGCTCCTAACATTGTTTTTCAAGTATAAGAACTAATGTAATTGAAAATTCATCGTACTTACAATTACGTGCGTGGTGATATTCATTTCCAATAAATGAATAGCACGGCAAATTTTTCATTCTCCGTTTTTAATTTCTCGTATATGAATTATACAAAGAGAAAATTTTGTAATCGTCAAACAATTAGATGTCGAGATTTTGAGGAATCTCCATGGTTCATTTTTCCATGAATCCAAATAAAAAAAATTTTTTAAATTATGTCTGTTCATGAAAAAGCACTAAATCTATGGAATTTGATATGGATTGACTACGTTTAATCTGTAGATATCTATCAATTTTGGAGAAAATCCTTCAAATGGGAGACTGTTTGCCCTTGTGCGTTAACTACAAAACGAAATAAGCTAGATGGATGCCAATCTAAAGCTAAACACGTCCCACATAGATCAGCTGTCTTAGCTGGCCCATTTCGAGGAAGTGGAAATTACCGAGTGGTTCTCTTATGTGTAAGCGAAATGGGAGAGAAAGTCTAGGAATGTCTGAGAACGTCCAGGATTTACCTACTGACAAATTGATGTAAAAATATAAGCAAATAGGGAAAGGTTCATAGGTTGGTATGTTTAATTTTTATGGCACAAGGTCCAATGTAGGACAAAATGGCTAAACGCTTAATAGTACCAAATAGGAGAGACAAAGTTATTAATAATTATTAAAATTATTAAATAAGCCATTTTGTCTTTACCGTTAAAATGTGAACTCTTATAAATCTTATCCTTTCTTGACCTTCATTCTGTTGAAATCTCAATCAAAATTCTTGCAAGATAAACATGCAGAAATAAATTAAACTTTTCAATAATAATCTATATCAAATCATTGATCAGAAATCGCGAAGAAAAATTTCGATTTTGCTTGCTTTGAACGGCAAACTTCCAAAGTCTAAGTCAATATCATTTTAAATATAAAAGATAAGATAAAAATCATAAATTAAGTATTTTGTGCATCTTTTTTCAACATCATTGATCAGAAAGCGATAGAAAGATACATCAAATCTTTGACCAGAAAGCGCATAGAAAAATTTCGATTTTGCTTGCTTCGAACAGCAAACTTACATAGTCTAAGTCATTATAATTTTAAAAAATATATAAGAAAAAAATTCATAAATTAAGTGTCTTGTGCATCTTTTTTCAACATCAATGAATGCTAGTAGTCAAGATTTTGAAAAAAGTATACGGATGAATACGTCGATTTTAGGTAATGTTTTACATGTATAAAAGTTTGCATTTCACAATCAGACTCTCTGCTTTATGAGTAGGTATCTGGCGGAAAAAACTGCGTGCGAAATTTTTCCTTGACAATTCGTGATGTATAATCAGTGATTTGGCTAAATGATAAACTTTAATTAATACATAAAACGAAATTTATAGTTTAAATCATATTCCTATTGCAATAGAGATAAGCATAGGACAATACCTATTGCAAAAGGATATATAGAATAGAATTTACTGTATTATAAATCTTATTCCACATATTAATATAATACAAATTTTATTGTTATTATAAAATTGAAAATATTTATTGAAAATTTATTTTTAAAACTACTACTCTCTTCTTCTTCATCATCTTGGATACATTATAAACTCGTAGGAATTAAAAGCAAATGTACTCAAAATTTCCAAACATGTATTCCATTACAAAAAATTAGCAGAATTCGGTTTTATCTATCCACTTTCATATTTTATGATCACTTGGTTGCATCGATCTGTTTTAAAGAGAGAGTTTTGCGTATGAAGAGGTTTTGTTTTAGGTTATCTAAAAGTTGTTACATTTCATATCTTATATTCAATTTACATCTTTACAGTTTCAAAATCTGAAATGTTGCTGTACATGAAACTAACTAAAAAGGAAAATATAATAATGTTATTACGAAAGTTACCTTTAAAATTGTATCAAATACCGTCAGATAGATCTTTTTTAAATTTGAATAAATTAAAAGGGCACACGAAGAAAATAATTTATCTACATAACTTGATGCATAGAAATATTCCCCTCTAAATGTCAATTCACTTCTGTAAATGTTTACGTGCTGAATAGACAACATTAAGGATATTTTTAAACTTCTCTTGAATCATATGTTTGCATTTGATATTTGCTGTATGTAAGAAGGCTTTAAATATGCTTAATAACTAAAGAGAGAAGAAGGCTTAAATAACTAAAAAGCAGTAAATTTAACATTTAATTGGCTAACTGTTTATGTACCTAATGGGAAAGAAAAATACAAGGACAGGATTACATGAGTTTCAGGAATTTAGTTCGGATTATTTTCACATCAGGCTTTCAGAAAAAAATATTTATTAAGTATTATTTTTGCATCTGAAATTCTATTTACATTCTGTAAACAAATTTAAAGCTATAAATAATATTAATGATTGCATTCTATATATTCACTTCCGAAGTTCGTTAAATATTATTTATATAGGCATATATTTATTTATATTTTACTCCACTAATTAAACATATTTTATTATATATCGATAAAAAATATGTATTCAAAAATAATTTATCTTGACAGGTGAGTAAATAATAAAGCATATGTATCGAAATATGTGTTCTTTTTTTAATTATATTATTCCTACATTTCCTCTCCAGTTGTGCGCTTAATTTCCATGTATTTCTTAAGCTATAATAAATAATTTCTTTTGCGAATGCACTACAAAAATTTATTTGTATAATTTCATAAATCATATCACCTTTGAAAAGTGTTATCTGCCATTTCTATCTTGTAAAATACAAAATATACATGTTTTTTTTACGAAATTACGCTTTCGACATAAGGTACAAAAATGTAAGAGTACTAATTTGAAAATAGGAGAAAGCAGGTTTAAAAATAAGTGGATCTTTGATGGAGTATCCTCTACAAGAAAAAATTTGTCATCTTGAAATATTTTGTCTCCCGAAAATTTCTGTTTGTTAAAGTGCGCAATTCTTTCTTTCTGTTTTTATATTTATAAAAATTGATTTAAAATCTTTTAACATAAAAATGTGTGATTTTTTCGAGTTTTGTTGAAATAAAATCATACCATAATACAGAAAGAATAATTCTTTGATGTTTATTTAGAGATTTTTAAATTACTCTGAGTAATTTTACACTTTACGTAAACGATTACAGCTTATCCATTCCAAACACAGTGATGTTGCTCCCTCTACCTATTGTGATATATTAAATGACAATTAAAAATGATATATTAATTTGACCCATAAGACCAATCGAATTTTTCATCTCCAGCACTTTTGAGTTTGTACATACAGAAGACACACTGTCATCTTCTTCCTTGAGCTGAAAGTTGCCCGAAGATTAGATGAAATCTCTAAAAGAACTTTTGAAATCTAAGAATTTCAGATTGAAGTGAATGTTTGATAGAACTATTAATGCTCGTTGCATCATGTTCGTTCCTATATTGTTTCTCGAAATTTAACCTAATTTCATTTTTTTACATCAATTAAAATTTATATCAAATGTTTGCTTTTGTCATAATGATAAATTCCACTCATGAAACTTAACATCTAGGAATAGTATGCTAGGAAATATATTCAGTAAATCATAAGAAAAAATTAATCTATACCTTCAGTGTATAGCATCATACACAAAGTTAACGATAACTCTTCGATATATCATATGTTTTGGACAATGGATATTTGGTGTCCGAGAATATTTGAATGGTGTATTAAATGCAGATTAATATTATACAATATTAAACATAAACTCAATTATTCAACTCAATTTTAAGTTGAACCAACCAAGGAAAGGCAAAATGTCAGCCAGTATAATTTTTGTTTCATAACACATAGTTTGGTATAACATATAATTATTAAAAATTTTACCACAAGGACATACATACATTTTAATGTCGCATTTCTTATGAGAAACTAACAATATTCTTGGAAGAGGTTACCGGCTCTAATTTTAGATACGAAAGTAAAAGCTTTTGCATGTTGTCTACAAATAAAGGCCGAAGAAATAAATTTTTGCATTTGTCATATTTTTTCTCCTATCACCTTTTTAATAATCAAGAAACATTTCAAAATATTTGTTTTTTACAGCAATCATTTTTTTTCATTTATTTCACTGAAGTTTATATTAATTTCATATTGTATAGTTTTGTGGCGATTGACCCGCCATTCGGACAAACCGTCGTTTCCCGTCCTTGTGAAAAACGTCTGAAACGTGTTTTTCGCTTCGCGTTGCCTTTTTTCAATGCGCGGGGCTTAAAATGGTTTTTTTTAGTTGTAGATTATTTTGCATTGAAATTTTGCTGCTTCGGTTCTTTTCATCTTGTAATTTTCCAAATGATCTGCTTGACGTATTTATAGATTGGTCGTGATTACCATTTCAATGGCAGGGCATACATGCGGTCACCTCCCACAGTTAGTATATGGGGAGAGGAAATACTCTGTTGACAAAGCTCCATATATCTGGTATAGAATACAGTGATATTTAATAGAAAGTGCCTGTTTCAGGCAAAACTGCATTCTCACACATTTTGTTGTAATAATTAGTTGCTGGATAGTTAAATCAAAGTATGTTGTAATTATAAACTTTGGTATGTTTACGATAACACTTGTGATTCCTTTGCATTCTTCTAAATTTATATATCAGGACTACAATTCGAAATCACAAACAAAAACCTTAGAATAATACAAAACATACAACAATAAATGAAATTATATAGCGTGATCCCTATAATAAAACCGATGAAATTCTTGAAATGAAAAATAACTTGTATTTATAAGTTGAAAATTTATAAACTCACGTTTTACATGTTTTATTGCAATAAAAAAAATTGGCCGTTGGGATTAAAATGTAACCTATACCCTAATGCTGAGAGTAAACTTGATACTTTTTATCAAGAACTAATCATTTTTGGGAGGAGTTAATGTTTTATTCTGTCAAATGGCAGAAAACATTACTCTAAAGATAATAAATGTTCTTTCTGATGATGAAAGGATATGTAGAAGAGACAAAAGGGATGTCCTTGACATTTATCAAGAAACTCTTTTATATTTAACTATTTTATGCGAAACAAATGCGCGTTGAGATCGACTTGTCCTGAGGGAAATATCAGATGATTATCAGTGAAAGTCGAAAGATATTCCATATTTTCATCGAAGTTTGTGTCTTTCAATTTATATATTTTCCTTCCTTCTTTCTTTTTGTATACCCTTAATACTTTAAGTTTTGAATATAATACAGAACAATTCGAATTGCAATACTCTTTTTCAATAGATTGAAAGTTGGTTTATTTTTGCATGCATATGAATAGAGTTTGGGGAAAAAAACTTTCTTAAAATCATTTTCCTCAAATAAATTTTAATTATGAGGGAATATTTATGGCGAAACATTGTCCTGGAATTTTCAATGTTAAATAATTTAGTTAATGCCGTATCTGAAAATCTAAATTTCTAAGGCGATTCGTAAGAAACATTTTAAATCAAATCAACAAGTCTTAAGATATTTTTACGCCGTATTCCGAAATGTATCTTCCTAAGAGATGTAATTATCCAACTATTTAATTACCGTCTTATCAAAAAGAGGTGAGATTTTCTATGTAAACAATATTTTATTGTGCAAAATAGCATACATGTTTGAAAGTTTTGGTATAAAGATAGGTTAAATTTGCATTCAAAAATATGCCATTTATTTAAATAAAGAAATTTATAACTTGCTTGAATTTTTTAAGATAGGGAATTAAAAAATATTTTCAAATGTTTGTAACTGTGTATGTCTGAATGGCATGTTAAGGTCGGAGGAATTTACAAATGATAGTCATTACATAGATAATGGAGCAATTCTGGTTTGAAATAGATATAATGAACTTTTATGATATTCCACACAATTAAATGAATATGCCGTCTTCAGCAATATACACACAAGATTAAGATGATTGAGTTTCAAACTTATGTTGTTTTAATTATAAATAAAAGTTAATAGTCATAGGAAAAATAATAAAAATCGCTGACGAATCAGTAATTTTGTAGCAAATGAGCTGAAATTTACGACCGAGTGTACCTGACACAGGTTTATGGGCTCAAAATTATCAAAACTGGTTTTCTTTGCAAATTTGATTATAAATTCTTTAAATTTAGCTACCTAATGACAAGTAAGTGTTTTTATTAAGAGATCCATAAGCAGTGACTTGAACTCATTATATTCATTCATTTTAAAATTATGATTTTCTAGAAATATTATTTTTATAATTATTTTTGTTCTCATTTAAATATATACCTTCAATATTCTTTCGCCTTATCTCTGAAGACAACTATCACATCGTTACTGAATATTCATAAGTAAGTAATGGAAATTTAAAATATCTTAAAGCAGTTCGTATCTGTTTAATATATTTTGAATAATATAATTGAAAAATTCATTGTCCAACATTTTTAAAAGATTTTCTTTAGGAAGCCCGGGCATACATTTTTATGTTTCCTCAAACTATTTACCAAGAAAAACTGTTCAAATTTAGTAACTTTCTTTAAAATCTCTACTTTTCGAGTTAAAGCTTTTATTATTTGTTTTTTCTAATTGATTAATTAGCATTCTGGTTGAAAGCCTTGAATTAAAATTTCAAGAATTTTAAACTTGGATTTTTTTATGTGCCAATTCAAGTATAACAAAAACTCTAGTATTAATATAAATCTTAAACGAACTTGTAAATATCTAAGATTCAGTTTTGATTTACCGTTGAAAGTAAAATACAAGAAACACTTTGAAGATAATGAGAATATAATAACATTTCTTCATATCTATAGTGATGTTTTTGTAAAATTTTTAAACTGCTACAAACGCAAAGACTAAAATCAGACTGATTTACTTTGAAAATTCGATGCTACTCACACCCAATCCTGGAAAACTGAAATTTTTGTTTTATAGATGTTTTATTACCTCGAATTAAAACGTCCAAATAATTCAACGGTTGCGCTATCGCTTTAACAAAAGTGCCAGACTTTTACAGTCCATAACTTTTGAGACTCCTTCACTGAAAGGGGAAACACAGCTTTAAGTGTTTCCAGTAATCAGGGGCATTGAACTGAAGTAAAAAGGGTAAGAGAAGCAAAAAATCGTCCTGATTAAACGAGGCTCCTGGGCGCTGTGCAATCTTCTTGGAATCCTCACTAGCCCTCGAGATTTCCAATACTTTCTTGTCCTATGACTTAATGCCACTCGTTCCGGAACAGTAAAAACGGAATAGCATTGAACGGCATGGCGAATAAGACAAGTATTGTCAAGAAACTTCCAGGCGATCAGGGAGCAAACGGTAATCTTAAAAAACCTTATTCCTTGGACAGTTCGCTGCAATTTTTGCTCCTCGCGCCAAAAGTGAAATAACTATAATTGCACTGCTTTCGAAAACATTTCTTGGGAATATTGCTTTTCTCTCCTAATTATTTTTACTGTTTTCTAAATTACTTTGCTGCTGTTTCTAATGTTCTCCACACCTTTTGTTGTATTGATGGATAATGTTATTAAGTTTTTGTACTGTTTCGTTTCATCCGATGTCATGAAAGTATTTTTAAAAGTTATTAAATTTCGCTTTCTCACGTATCAGTTGATCAGTTTTCTGTAACTAGAGCGTAATGTTTGCAAAAAATGCACTATTCCTGCTTACGTTCACTCACATAGAGAACAATTCAATAAGAATACTTGAAGCTAAAACAAGACTGATGCGAATCAGTTGTTGTTTTTTATGATAAAAGTGATCTAGTTATTGCCCACAGTGTTTAACCTTCCGCTAAAGGTAAATTTCTATTATTTTAGTAAATGATTATAAAAGCAAATTATACAAACATTATTGATTTTCAATATTTATGAGAAAAATAGGTAATTTTAAACAATTCGTTGTTTAAAATTATATTTTCCTAGAGAATGGATTTTGCTTTATTTCAAGATTTCGCAGAAAATATCATGTTAAGTACGTTCTAACATTTAAAAGCTTTCATTTTAAATAAAATTTAATCTTCAATGAAAATTAAATTTTTATCTTTAAAATCTAACATATAAAGAACAAGTTATACGAACATTAAAATGCGAGTTTAAATGTTACAGATTTAGTGCATAATAAGGTTTTCATTATCTTGAGAAGTCAAATCAGCGTTAACACAAGAGTCGAAAAAAATCCCTACTGAATATATGAGAAAAACTCATTTAGTGTAATTATGTTTCTGAATACTGAAATAAAATCGATTAACTTTTTTCAGATGTCAGCTGCTAAATTCTTTTATGTTTAATTAGCGCACCTTCTCATTAAGATATTATGAGTTTTAGCATTAGTAATATCACTCACAAAAATCATTCAGCTTATTTTTATAAAATAAAAATAGGTTAAGAGTTTTTATGTCTTATCCCACGTGATTTGTCTACACAGATTGCACATATTAAGTCAAATAGCATTGCTACAATGTTTCCTTTTGTATCCAAATAACTAATCTTATAGAGACATTATTTATCACCTGAAGCCACTCATTATTCAGGCATCATGAAAAAAAGACTCAGTCTCATTCAAAGGGAAGCTAATTTATTGTCCTCACTTTATTACTTCTGCTTCCAAACAAAACAGAAAATTCATGCGAAATGAAAAAGCTTTATTTATTGCACCAAATCCCGCCATTAAGCATCTCGAGCTCCATTGAAGTTATTCGAAAAATAAATTGGCTTAATTAATCGCCATGGTTCGTAGGAAAACTTGTCAAGTCAATATCTAATCTTACAGATGCTGCTCATAATATTAGCAAAGCGAAATAGCTTTTCCATGTGTGCTCTAGCATTTCTTGAAAAACCTGCAATATTCATTAAATTTTTTTGAAGCAGTAATGTATAGAGTAGTTACCATATATACCTCATAAGGTGTACTGACATTTACCATAGTTTGAGATTGAACAAATGAAAATGATTATTTACTGTCATCTCTTAGCGCATGCTGATAATTCTGTTCTTCCTGTCAAACTGAATGCATTGAGGCCCTGAAACAAGGCTCTAGTAGATTTATGATATGTAAAAAATGTGTGTAATCCTTGCTTATAGTCATACTGCTGTAAATTATCAATATACTTTTTCCTTCCGTTGTCCATAGTATTGAGAGAAATGTGTGATGTAGCACTTATAAAATGACTAAAATAATTGAAGAAGGTCGATAATTTTCTGCGAATAGCGGATTGAAATTACCTAGTGGAAAACACTAAACCAGATATCGATAGATCGAGGTATTGTCTCGAAGTAATAAAAATAATGCTGAATTTGATGCAAAGCAATTCTTTCTAGTAAACTTTGTATTTTCGTCTGATTCACCAAAATGTCTTTAAGGAGCATCAAAATTCGAAATATTAGCTTAAGTAATCTCTGTCTCCTTCTTGTAAATTTAAATTGAATGGACGATATATGTATAATATCCTTCTATCCTTATCTATCTTTCTATCTTATATCAATCTTTGTTTTTCAGCAACATGCTATTGAATTAAACCATTCGCTAAGGTGAGATGAACACACGAACCATTGTTTCGAATTCGAATATTCGTTAGTTTGAGTTAAGTCCGTAGTTTGCGGGAGGGAAAGAAAATCAAATCAGTTTCCTTTATTTTCTGAATGCGTGAGTTTCTAATACTAACACATGGTCATTTATACCACTCATTTGTTTGATTTAATTACGATCACGTATTTTTGATTTTGAAATGTTTTATAAAAGATGTTTTATTAATGTTTAGTGATACAAAAACTGGCTATATTGCACCACACTTATAATTAAAATAATTAGTTAAATAAAAACATGTTGGTAAGGTAGTGTAATCTAGTTTATTGATTAAATGTAAAAACGACTTTAATACTCTAATCTGACATATGAACATACATTACAACTTATTTATGAATTTCATGTCTTTTGTTTTGATTCCCCGATTATCAAAAGCCCATTTTCTGGTTTCATGGAGCACATTTTCACAAATATTCATTTTGCATCAATCTGTAAATTTTACGTCTATTTTTAATTTTCCCAACTAAAATAAATAAAACTATTTTTGGGACGCCAGATTCCAATCTTATAATTTGGCTTTCTCGAGTTATATTTAATTTTTTGTTTGGTTAATGTGATTTTCGAAATGGCTGACTTTATTTGCAACGTGTTTTTTCTTCAAGGGTAAAAATGCGTTACTTGTGAAGATTTTCATTCGGTTGCATATTAATTCACAAACAGCGTTGCCGAACATCTTGTAACCTAGATATAAAAATTATGCAGTTTTTGTTAAAAATTTAACTAATTGGCAGCCTATTACAAAGTAGATAAATTTATTTAAAACGCCATTTCTTTTCGGGAAGTTTTCGTTCTCCTTTGTTCTGTTATGTTTTTTAATACAATGATTAAACTCGTGCATCGTAATATACGATATTATGTGTTAAAAATCATGCACAATGCGCGGTTTTAATCGTATCTGACATTGAAAGGGCTCAGAAAACTGTAAGAAGTTAGGGTTTTCTTTTTTTGAAATCCGTAAATTAAATATCAAAAGAACGAATTCACTATTTCTGCCGAGGAAAAAAGACTGTCAAACAATGATTTGTTTTATTTACACCAGTTTTAATCAAATATCTGATGAAATATGAAGCAATTTTCATGATTTGTTCACAAGAATGTTTGGCTGTAGCTTATAAGATACGATCTCAGGACATGTTATAAATTATTTGAAAATGGAAGTAAAATTTTGATTTTCAAAAAATAAATTCACATCATACACCTTATATGTTCTATAATTCATTACTTTATTTTAAAAGTTTAAAATTTCACTCTCTTCGTTTATTTGTTTTTTACCTTGCAATGTAACAATCTTAAAACGTTTATTCTTACCAATTTCACTTCAACGGAAATATTCGCTTGTTTTTTTACTGTACATAAATTTAATTTATTTAGTGAATCTACATAAAAATTTGGTTTTTTAAGGGATTAGAGTATCAATATAACCGACAGAGAAAAAGAAAACGAAGAATAAAGTAATATAGGACAAAGCAGTGTTACTTTCTTCTATTTTTTAAAAAAATCTTCCTTTATCCCTAACAAGATATAACAAATTTTACTAAAATATAATAGCCAGCACCTTCCTTCCCCATTCATTACATCTAAGAGATTTCTCAACGCTTTAACACCTTAACATAACTGTTTAACACAGATTACATCAGTCTTCGATCACTCTCTATTTTCGGAGTCTTCTGTCTTTCACTAATCCAATAAAACCGGAAGCCTCTATCCATACCCCTGAACAAGAATCAGCGACGTGAAAAAATGTGGTCCCAAGGTGTGACCTTAGAAGAGACATTGATGGACGACCAGAGACCTTTATAAACAGAGCACTGCGTTGATTATTCTTAGTATTCTGATGTCTTATCATGAATGTAGCCAGTGGTCATTCCTCACTGTCATTCTCCCAAGCCATGCTTCTTAATGATGAGGATTTCATGGGAAAACCACCAGGATGATGTCTTGGAGGGATCAGTAGTTTGTCTATTCTAGTGCTGCCCGAATAATACGGTCCCTGGTGCCTGAAGCACGGTAAAAGTGGCGCCCCATATTTTTCACGGTGCTCGTAGAGAATTGCGGAAGTGTGAGTAGTAGGGTTATTGATTTTTTTTACCGTTGATCCTAAAAGTAGCAGCACCACGCTTTCTTATTTTTATTCTGCTGTCTTTTTTGTGCGTTGCGTTGCTTTAAGTGTTTTATATCCTACGGCAAATTCAGTTATCGTATTTGACAGGGCGCCGTTTGTCCGAAAGTACAAACCTGAATTTCGTAGAAGGCTTTTATTCTGTTTTTAATTTCGTTAACGAATGTTAGGGACTTTTATGCCTAAAAGAGCAAAATGCTTATTTTATTTGAGTTTTAAGTTTTACTTTTTGTATCTAAAATGCTTAATTCGATTTCACTAATGAAAAATAAACGTGAACACATTTTCTGCATTTTGTTTTTTGGGTATTTCTATGAATAAAAAATAATTACTTTTACATGTTTCTAGAAATAAATGTTTTGAAAGAAGTCTGATGATCAGACAAATGTTACCAAAGTTTACATTTTTAAAGGATGATTTAGGATAAATAAATGCATTTATGAATTCATTCATAAAATTATTTTACGACCATGTATGTTTTTCGATGATGTAGAGAAACACAAGACTACCAATTTATTACTATTAGAGGCCAAACATATCACAACAATTTGTAGAAATAAAAAATAGACACAATAAAAGGAACACTTTGATAAAATATGAGGATTTTGGATGTTGATACAGGCAGCAGAATTACCTCAGTGTTTTGGCATAGTAAATCCTTTTAAAGTTAAAGAACAGTTCATATAAAGAAAGTAAATATTTTAATTACATCTCTTCTCTATTAAACAAAATTAATTACTCAAAATATTGTTTTATCATTGGATCAAAGAGGAACTGTTTATAAATTTTTAAACCATAATTAATATAGTCAAAAGTGGATGCCCGGGCCATCACGCTTAGATTACTGTTAAATGTAAGTAACTTCAAGTAATTTTCATAAGAATTTCATTAAAATATTTTTAAACGTTTTATCAATTGATTTAAATATTCATTTGGATTATATAAAAGACAGAGGCGGAACAAGAAATACGAAATCCAAATTAAAATTTCGCAACAATAATACATACATTTTTACGAATTTATTAGTTCATCAATAAGGTGTCAGAGTCTTCAGCGAACGCTAACTGTTGACAGCTAGCATTTCCTTCGCTGTGGATGTATGAATTGTGTTTCAAGAGACACACCCTTCTTAACTGCTGTAAAACACCTGCCATTTTCATAACGGCCCTTGGTTGTGTGTCCGTAAGGTGCATTATATATACGAAAACTTTTTTCTGCTTATTTCCTCTCCTTTCTAAGTTTCAATTTACAGAAAATACTTTCCTATCTTTCTTCATTTTTATTTATCTACAAATTTCAGTAGCTAATTTTTCCTTTGTTGACTAACCATCTTTCAGAAATGATTTTAACTTCTAATCTACCCATACAATCACCGAAATTTCTGATTGAAATAAGGTATTTATGTTTAACCTTCACAAATGCTTATGTATTATCGACATTCTTCAGTTTGAATTGATTTTTAAAATGTATAGTTCCTTTTATGTTTTTTAAATAATTCTTTACTCATAAGCTAAAATGTTAAATCTCAAGAAAATTTATTCAAAGGGACATTTCTAACCATAATTATTTGAACATTCAGTTTTTATTCAACTCCAATAAATTGGGGCAAGTATAAACCAATTCTTTCCTGAGTTTAAGCGAGCTTTAGAAGTTGAAACTTGTTTCAATGTATTTATGAAGACTAAACATAAAACTCAACGAAACATGACATAAAGCAATGATGACATTAAGTACTTAGTTATAAATCCTATTAAATTTACGAGTTTATACATGTTCCGTGTTGAAACATTCCTGCACATATATGATAAAAATCATTTGAATTACAGAGAAGGTAAATTGAATTCTTCGAAATCCCTAGGAAATCGCATGATTTTTAGATTATTAAAAAACGGCAGAAGTACGAAAAATATAATGAATGAAAATATAATTGTTTTTGTTCTTAAAAAATTAATAAAATTTTATCTTTACTCTTTGGAAATGATATTTAGATTATTATTTATCGTAATTAAGGTTTTGTTCCGCCTACGAATTTATTTTATCTCTTTTTAACGTCTGCATATAAAGCAAGAAGATTCAAGTCTAGACAGTATTTTTGGTATAATGAATACCAAAAATAAAGATCAAACGAAAAAAATTAAGTAAATAAATAATAACCATTTTTTTCTGGAAAAAATATATTATTATAAACTAAGTCCCTGATTTTAACAAAAGAAATACTTAAACCTTTTGACTATATTCTCGATTAATGTTAATTAACTATTTTCATGTTATTTAGAACGGGTTTAAAATGGAGTTCTTCTTATACGAAAAAATCTTTTTATAATAATTGTATAAAAGAATAATCGCAAAATTTCTTTAATATTTATTATTTTTGAAAAATATTTTAATGATACTTTAATAATTGAAATGGCTAGGGAAATTGCTTGATTTTCATCTCACCCGTCTGGGTCAGTTTTCTGCAAAGCTGAATTTATAGAATCAGCGTAGCAAAAAGTCAAAACAAATAATTTAATTTTTTCTCTTAGAATTATTTAATAGACTGTAAATGGTACATATTTAATAAAATCATTTAATTCAAATAAAATCTTTTTAGCGTCTTCAAAATGAGTTATTTGTCCGTTTTGTGTAACGTTAACAATCTGTCCATCTTTGCAAATACTTAAAAGAGAAAGAGAAAAACAAGGCGTATGAAATCAAGTCTTTTGAATTAATGAGTGAAGTGCCTCTATGAGATTTGAAGTAAAGGTCATTATCATCATGACCTATATGACCTGCAAGAGCGAGCAATTCCTGAGCCTTTGTTGGTTTCCGTTCGAAATGTGAGAGAGGAACAAATGGCGGACAATTAGACGTGAAATATTGCACACGAATGTCATTCCGCTTCGGTTGCAAGCGAATTCGACTGGTCGTCACAATCAAAGTGAATTACTTTAAGATGATTCGAGTCATTTTTGGAAAGACACATGCTGAAAAATTCCCTGCTTTGACGCTAATCGTCTTGAAGTCAATTACAGCGAAGAAACGGATTTTAATTGTATTCTTTGATGAGAAAGTATTATGGCAGAGATCTCGCAAAGCCTCCTTCATTTATGAGATGTGATGGGCGAGACACCCCGTTTGGTAATCGGTCATCAAGAACGACCCTGATACGTTGTTGCTCCAACAAGACTCAACTAAGTAAAGAGATTCACTTGTTTCCTAGCAGTAATTGGGCTCTCCCCTTTCCAGATCATCTTTCCTGTCAGAAAGGATTAGCCCGGGACTTAATTTAAGCCCCTTGACTCCTGTACTACCAGATAGGAGTGATCACTAACGAAGAAGACTGGTCGCAATGGATCTCTTTTGCACATCAAACAGAATGTACTGACTTTTACTCAGGAAATAATTCTTCTCTATCTCTATTCAGAAATGATATTTGTTGCAGATATGCTTACGGATCTACTTTGTAACAAAACCAGATGGATTAGAGATCAGTTCAATTCTAGCAATAATTCCAGTGCAAGTATATAGCCCAAGGAAAGAAACAGCATAACTGTAAATTATATTTGAAATCTTTATCTTATGCAAATTTTGTTTAACAAACTTTTTGTTGAAACTCTTCTAAAAAGACTTTAGTTACATTAGAAAATGTTAAAATTTTTGCCATTCAAAATGAAAGAACGTGATTTTAGTATGATGTAATGCAATTTTAAGAAGTATCGTGAGTTTGGGTTATTGTATTTGGATTCAAGAATAATATTCCATGATTTATGTAAGTGCAATATAAAGAAATGGTGAATTCTTGGCCTAAACACAGATCTTTGGAAACAGATACTCGTCGCATATAAATTTTTACTATTATAGAAATCATGAAGTCAATTGATAAAATTGGGAGAACTTTGCGCAATTCTTGGTATATAATGGTATACAAATATCTATATTAAGAGTTGTCCTTTCAATTTGTAGATAAACATGATATAATAGTAGATGAGACGGTGTTTCCATTGTGAGTTTCCAGGCAAAAACAAAATTTCAATAAAAACTGTACTTTAAGAAACGATTATAAACACAATTAAACAAGCATTTGAAGTATTATAATCTTATGCTGAGTGAAAATTAAAACCAAACTGCCGCCCTCCGGGTGGGTTTGCCGCCCCCCGGGTGGGTTTGCCGCCCTCCGGGTGGGTTTGCCGCCCGCACCCACTTTGCTCAATACTGCCTCTGCCATCTCGTTGCTTCAAGGCTCTCAGTCACTACTTTTTTCAGTGTTAAATATTGCATGAAGATCAGTGGAACAGACCATAAAACCATAGTAGATTTCATATTCTTTGTAGACAACATATTCCTTTAAAATTGTATAATCTTTCAATAAACCTCATCTAGTTGTAATGTTTTGTATAACTTGCTCACGAATTTCGGTATGAAAGTCTTCAGGTCCATAAATACAGAATGATATCGCCATAACTAAACAGTTTTCATCACCTACAATAGGTATTTTACAATATTTTTGACACGCCATTTTGATGGAACTGTTGTGAATATTGATGAAAACAAAAAGTCATCGCAAAATTAGAATGTTTATTCCAGAAACAACTTCATTCTCTCATTTAACAGCGCTTAATTCCGGAAACGTTTTTTAATAACAACTAATTTTCTTGTTGCCAATTCAATAAAAATAAATTTAGAACGGAAACAGAATCGTTTTATATTGATTTTAAATTAAAAATTAACTAAAACAAAGATAATAATATTTATAGATAAGTCTTAACAAAATCGACTGCTATTAAAACCAAATTATAGAGATGACTTAACAAAATCGACAGCTATTATAGCTAAATCAATTTGAATGAAATGCAACAGAACGGCATAAAAATGAAAAAACTATTTAAAATTACTTAAATAAAGCGGACATTCTGATTCGTTAGTTATTTGAAAGAAGTGACGTAATAAATTGGCGAAATCAGTTCAGGTATTGAGGCTCAGAAATACGTTACTATTTTGAAAATAATTATCCGTTATTTCCGTTAATATATTCCGTTTATTTTGCAATATCTCTCGAAAATTAAGGGTGTTGGGCGGCAGCTGACCCTTGATGACATATCTAGACGTCATAAGCTTTCATATGAAATAAAAATTGTCGAAATCCGTCGGATGGTTGTGGCTGGCGAACTGTGAAAAGGTTTTTCCCCATAGAGAATATATGGTGGAGAAATGTTTTTTTATTTTGTTCGAAAATAGGGGGTGGGGGGAGTAGCCGACCCTTGATGGCATATCGAGACGTCATAAGCTTTCATGTGAAATAAAAATTGTCGAAATCCGCCAGGTGGTCGAAACTGGGGAATTCTGTGAAGGTTTTTACCAAATTATTTTAAATATATATAAGGAGTAAAATTTTCCTTCTTTAATTTAAGAATAACTGGTTTCGCGAAAAGATAAATTTATCTTTTTGAATCTGCTATGCAAAGATTCAACTTTATAAAAGCAATTATAGTTTTAACGTTTGCATTATTTCTGAAAAGACAAATTGTTAAAATGTGTTTATGAAACTAAAAAAGACAAATTAGTAAAATGTGTTTATGAAACTAATTACTTCGTGAAAACTGATATCAATATTGCATATCATAGATAATGAACTATATGTTAAGAAAAGCTTTAAATAGAATAAACTATCGGCAAAATTATCTTTTAAAAATTTGTAATTTTTTACTAAATCTATAATTTTTTAAACGAACAGAAGAATATAAGAAGTAAAAAATATTTATAATAATTAGAAATTACACTGTCATAGTTACATTAACTATCGAAATACTATAGATTATAGTTTAAAATTGTTTCACTTTTAAATATGCCAAAACCGGAAACACGACGATGCATTTCTTTGATTGTTCAATCCCATCTGCTTCTAATCTTTAAAGCTTCTATTAATAAGAGTCGTCTCTACTCCCAAACGCAATCTTAATGCTTTGAGCAAGTTTGAAAAGTTATGCATCAAGAAGAATAAAAGTCGATGCTTTTAAATGCCCATTTATCAAATTCCTTCAGTCGATATTGAGTATCACAAATCCAATATTTTAACAAAGGAGTACACATTCTGCTAAAACGAGAAGAGACGCGTCGACGAAGAGGTAATTTCAAATATATTTAAGTGCATTGTTGAAGAACATTTTAACCGTTATTTAAAAGCAAATATGGTAATCCAGAGTGACTTTGTAGAAGATTGCAATACAGAGGAAACTCATAAATGCAAAATTTCTCCGAGTTTTGCCGACAAAGCTTGTGTACCGAGTCATTTACGAAACGGGCGGAAACATTAGATTTCGAAGTGTCCTTATTTATCTGAGTGATCTCTTTCTTTCTAAGCCCGAAAGTACTTTGTTTGGACCCGTTGTCCAAGTTTATCCGACTTCCTCGCACAGAAAAGGCAGATAACAAAAAGCCTGTAGTAGGACCAATGTCTCCAAGTTTTAAAGCCTTCGCTTTTCTTTGAATTCTCCGATTTTTATTTCAAACTTCTGGCCAATCTAATGCTATAAAGTCTCTCGAGGAAATCGTTTCGATTTCTGTTCCCGTCCCAGAAACAAGAAATTATTCTTTTCATTCGTCACCGAGACCTCTGGAAACTTAGAAATGGGACTCAAGTAGAAGAGTTTATGCTGTAGTACGCGTTCCTAGCGACAGCCGGCGTAAGCTAGAAGTGCATAAAGAAATTCCGATCTTATCCTCGATATTAAAGTACCGTTCCAGAATTCACCTTTTTCGATTTCTGTAGTCCTAATTCTACATTGAGTAATGCGGTTTTATGCGTACACATATCAATATACCATTTTTTTCTTTTCTGTATATTTTTATTATTTTCATTGAAAGGTTATAGCGAAATTCAGTAGATGTAGATTTTCTGGGCTTACAAATCACACATGAACTATTTGCAATTTATCTTATAAATACACAAAAATGTGGGATATGCATTAAAAATAGAACACGATTCATATTTAGAATGTTGGTTACAAATACTATTGAGATATATTAAACGCATAAATATGAATTTTGAATGCTTATTTTTTCTGATGAAAATAAAATTTTATGGAAAATGTTTAATTATTTTTTGATAAGAAGTCTGTACGAGAAAAAAATCTAGGTATACTATGTTAATCCTTTTTTGTCCGTTGTCCTGATTAACGCAATAGCCAATGTGTGTAGCAGAAATCTGTTTGAAATGGTTAAAGTTTAAAATTATTACTTAAATGTGCTTATATTTTTTCTTTTATTTTTGAAGCAATGTTGAGATTTTATGCTTTACAATAGGCTACCGATCGAGAGTTTTTTTAAAAATTTATTTTGAATTAATTGTTCATAATAAGTTTTGCAGGTTTTCTAAAATTATTTTTTTCTGTTTCTTATGTTAATATATGACATTAAAATTTTAATTTTAACACATTTGTCGGAAACCACCAGGGACTGAACTTAACTGTAACCAGTTTTAACTGAAGGGAACTTTCCTTCCCTGCCACCAGGGTTTTATTTACTTGCTCTCGTTTTGGCGGCCAACTATGCTATGCGCGTTTTTGTAATCCCCTTTTTCTAACTTTTGTAAATGTAAAATTAATCATGTAAACTTAATCATTATTAAATATTTTTATTCTTAAAGATTTACTCCCTGACTTCATACCTGCCACATAGCAGAGATATTTCAGATTAGATTAAAGCCACTCCAGTATGAAGAAATCAAGATACGACCAGACAAAGGTAAGCGTTACTTACCTATAATTTAAAGATGTTTTGATCGTAATATTAAGTGGCATCTCTGTCGGTATAATGGTGTGGTTTATTTGATTTAGAGCTGAAAAAATATAGATTAGAATTTGAACTGATTTATTATTGAATTTATATATTATTGAATGTTACTGAATAAAAATTCCGAACAGTTCAATTTTAAAAATGGATGATAAAAGTGGCAGGTTAAAAAAGAAACGGGGAGTAACGAGAACATCTGTTACTAAAATTTGTAAAGCTATTGGAAAACAGAATTAACGAAAAAAGATGTAAGTACGACGCATTAGGAAGAAATGTTAGAACAGCTTATTGTTGAGTCAAAACGAATTAAAAGAATCTAGATTCACAAATAGAAGAATTCGTTGTTCGATGACAAGTTAGAAAAGAAGTGAAAGCAGTTGGCAGAATACACCAAAAAATTATTATAACTTGGAAATTTAGAGACAAAAAAAAAATACGCGAAGGAACACACAAAATGTTGATTCTTTGAATGTTCTAAGTTCCCTATTATAAAAAAAAATCATCGAACATTAACTGCCAAAACTTGCGATATCTAAATTCTACGGGCAATCAAGTTTATGGCTTTCATTTTCGAACTCCTTTGAATCAGCCATACATGAAAAAAAAACATTCATTAAGTGAAGCCGCAAATTTAATTATTTAAAAGCCTACCTAGGTGGTTCTGCCCTTAGTACTATAGAAGTGATTTTATGCTTAACACCAGAAAATTATGAAATCGCCATAAATTACTTAAAGAATCTTTGGAAGATCAGGATGTTCTCATTAATACCCATTTGAATAATTTACTGCGTATCTGCCCATTAAAGAACTCGGATGATATTGTATCATTCAGAAAAATGTTTGATAAATATACAGACAGACATACGATCTCTTGAATTCTTTAATGTTTTGGAAAGAAAACATACCAAAACCTTCTTTGCCCCCCTCCTTCTAAAATGCCTTCCCCCGATCTAGTTTAGAATATAATAAAAGCATGAAATCGGATAAATATGAAATAAATGAATTGGTCGACTTCCCAAGGTCTATTCAGCTAAAGTAAAAGAACGATCGTTAATGTATGTTTCTCCCGTAAGTTCGAAAAAAAGAAAAGTATTCATATCCGCGTTATGACTCATCGAGCGAAAAAAAAATTCCAGATGTTTTTCTTCAAAGAGATTTAGCAGTTCAGATTTGATCAGTTCTTAAAGTAAAAAAAATGAAAAAACAAATGCTTGCTTATTCCTGCAATAAATTTCATGCTGTTTTTGATTGTACTACGTACTTTCTTTAAGTTTGGGAACAACGAAAAAATACTGTCTAATTAAAGCTGCGTGTTTTATTTGAAAAGCCATTTCATCTTACAATTTTGTAATGTCAAAAAATAGTTTACACTTTCTTGTGGTAAAGACATTTATCCATATTATGCAATCAAGATAATTCTGTTCTTGGAAAATAATACCCATTTGAATGAAAATAAGGATGACAATAATCTTTTAAAATGAAAATTTCAGTACGTTGGCGATCAATTTATAAGTTCCAGTGAGGTTTATCTGTGATCTTTAATTGTTAGCGTCGAAAATAATGATTTAAAAAACATTATGTTAGATCTATCATTGACCTTTGGAGCCAAAGGTCATGTCAAAGCAATACGTAGCAGATGTGATGAAATTGGCGTTGGGAACAACGGTGACTCATGGACTTTTCGGAGGGCTGAAAAGGCGGAAAAAAAACCACAAGAAATATTCCGTTGAATTGCGTAATACAGAGAATAACTTCTCATGCAATGTAGAAGTAATGGATCAGAATAAAATTTGTGCTTTCTTCCCAAATTAAAAGACCCTAAAATATCGAAGAATTAAAACAATTGGGAAATATTTGCTAGTGATATTTGTTTAAATAAAAATCTTTGTTTGTATGAAAACGATCCCAAGGAGAGATCTACATATTAATAGGGCAGATACAATAAGTTGGGATTGTTTACAGGGAAATTAAAACCTTTCACCCATCTAATTGCGATGAACACCAAGCTAGGTGACAGTTATTGAAGATCAGAAATTACTAAAACGATAGTTCCAGCACGCTGTTCTTACTTGTCAACGACGTAAATATATCCGGATCTTGAGGCTTGATACATTGAATATCAAATGACCTGACGGAAAAAATCAAAGTGAAAAGAACTAGAAGAAGCGGCGAAGGAACATTTTGGAAGCAGTGTGAACGAGGAAAACGAAGGGCGCTACATTGTCAGTCTACGTGGATACATGATTCTCCATTCCCTTCCTGATGGCAGAAAGATAGCTGAACAAGACTGAACAGTTGTATAAAACTACTTAGAAGTGCCGAAAAGCTGGTCGATTTTCATGATGATGTTTTCAGGATTGCAGAAGGAGGTATATTGAAGAAGTTGATCCTATGCAGAAATCAGACAAGGACAGTCATTTTTACCTCACCATCCTGTCTTCTAGCGAGAATTCGCGTGACCCAAGTTCGACCCGTTGATGGTTCAGCTAAAAGAAGGAATACACCTTCTATTAATGCTGCCTGAAGGGACCAAATCTGGTAGAACTACCCATTCCTTAAATCGCTTTCGTGTTGGAAAATATGGGGTAATAGCTGACATCAAGAGTAGCCTTCTGCAAATTGATTCAAGAACGAGATAGACTCATATCTTGATTTTATGGAAGGATAGAGGAAAGAAGAAGGAAATATCAAGATCTTGCAGCCAAAAGAGTTGTGTTTGGAATCTCTCTCAGTCTTTCCTTCTTCATTTAAAAAAACGCCAGATCATCTCAAGGAAACAGCGTCAGCAACTATGAGGCCTTCAGTTGATAATTGTGTGTTCAGCTTCCAACACAAAAAAAAAGAACTTGCCAGATTTATTTCTGAATCGCAAGCACTATTATCTACTGCCAAGTTTGAACTTGCAGGTGAGAGCATTCTGGCTAGAAGACAAAATTAAAGAAGGCAAGAAGACCGAAGGTTCCAGTTCTTGGACTTCTGTGGAATTTGCATAAATATCTATGTCTCTAGATATGAAAAAGTTTGATGAAGGAATATAAAGGACCTACTACAAAGAAAAATCCTGTCAACCGTTCATCGAGTCTTGATCCGATGGAAGTTTTCATGTCCAGTGACTCTAGAGCCCAAATGTTTGTTGCAGGGAATGCTGGAAATTGGGGTTGTCTGGGATCTGAACTCCCTCTGCTGATAACTGAAAAAAAATTGAACGCTGAAGATGAGTTGCCAGGGAATGAATGCTCTTGAAATACTAAGGTGTGTACGAGAGGACTCTTGCAGAAGATTCCAAATTGTCCATCCGTGTTCCTCTGTGACGTCAAGTCAGAGTGCTTACGCTACATGTATCTTCTTGAGAGCTAGAACTCTGCTGATAATACGTCAGATGCCAGTTAATACGCTCAGAAGTAGGTTGTCTTTCCTTGAAAAAGATCTATTCCACCCTAGAACTTTTTGTCCTACACCATTGGAGCTAGATGGCAAAAAGCAAGCATCTCTCACACACAAACTTGGACTTGGAAAATACAATCTTCTACTGGTCTGACTCCATGAATGCTTTGTATTGGATCAAAAGAAATGAGATGGGCAACATCTGTTTACAACAGGGTGCTGGAAACTCAAACTCACTAATCCTGAAGATTGGAGGCACATAAGTGGAAATTAAACCCAGCTGACCTTTCCATCACGAGGTTCCAATGCAGAAGAACTTGTGAAATCTCTTGGTGAGAGTATCAAACTGGCTGCGAAATGCCTATGAAGATTGGCCTGTTTCAGAAACTATACCAGATTTTGACGTTGTAAACCTGAAAAAAGAAAATCCATTGTGTCTGTCACTAACACAGACAGAGCAATTAGAATACTTTTCTAAGGTATCTTCTTTCCGGAAAATGACCAGAATCACGGTTTGATTTTCCGTTTTATAAAAATGCTAAAGCCCAGAAAAAGAAAGAAAAGGCGGCACTTTAGATCTTGAAGAAGTGGAGGCTGCAGAAAGTTCATTTTAAAACAAGTTCAAAGTCAATGATTTTGGAAACGAAAGACTGAACTTACAGACATTCCTGATTCAGATGGTTTGTTTGAGTAAAGACCAAAATTTCTCAAAGAAGTGATCTACCGACATTTAGATTTTAATTTTGCTGCCTCAAAGCATGATGTTATGGGAAAGTTATTTTTGAAAAGCATGTTGAACTTTGATTTTGATGTCGAGTTTAAGGAGAATATTGATCTTAAAAAGCAGGAAGACAATACGTCGTAATAAGGATTGTGTAAATTGCAACGTTTTTCATCTCAGCCATTAGAAGTAGTAAGTGCTCCACTACCCGAAGATCGCGTGTCAGAGATGCTTATGTTTTGAAGAGTAGGAGTGACTTGTCGGACCACTATATTTGAAAACAAAACCAAATATTGGGCTGTACTTTTTACATGTGCAGTTTATCTGCAGTCCACATTGAGCTGGTAACTAGTTTATCGAGATAGTTTTATTCCAGCTTTACGAAGGTTTATTTCTAGAAGAGGAAGACTAGCTACAATTTATTCAGATAATGGAACCAACTTAGTGGGTAATTCTAATGAGCTGAAATCAGTTGATTGGGGAAAATACAAGAATATGCCTCAGTAAAGAACTAATGGAAATTTAACCCCCCCCCATCAGCCTCCTGGTGGGGCGGATTTTGGGAGGCTTATAGGTATGTTGAAATTCATCTTAGAAGAGTTCTTGAAACTTACAGTTTGACGAATTGTGCACTGTACTGATGATGCTGAGGGTATCTAAATTCTAGACCTTGACATTCTTTAAGTGAAGACAATGAAGATCTTGTAGCATTAACACCTGCTATGTTTTTTACAAGATGTAAAAAGAAATAGGAGTTCCAGATATAGATCAAATAGACGCTAGAGAATGAATAAAAGATTCTTCTTGACAAAAAAATTGTCAAGATCTCAGAAAACGTTTCTAGAATCGAATATCTTGGACATCTTAGAGAATTTTCCAAGATTTGTAATGACAACTAAAATTAAAGATGGAGATTGTTCCTATCGGTGATAGTAACGTCAAGAGAATAAATTGACCCTGGGAAGAGAGAGATAAAATTATACCTGGGACAAGAAAGTTTTGTTCAGTTAAAATCCAGACAAAATCTGGATCTTTCCTATGTCCAATACAGAGACTCTTTCCTCTTGAGATCAGCCAGAGTAAAAAAGTCCGCTGTCCCAAGGCCCCCCCAAAGAGCGATCCTCTATCCACAATGATTCCTGATGGTGTACCAACATCTAGTGACTCTCTGCAGTTCCAGATGTGAACCGAATGTGAACGTGTGTTCCAGAAGAAGATCCCGTTAAGCGGCTTCTAAAGCCCAGTGCTCTCCTGGACTTCATTTATTTGTTTCAAAACTGACGAAAACTCAAAGGTGGGAGAGTCGGAAACCAAGGACTGAACTAACTGTAATCAGTTTTAACTGAAGAGAACTTTCCTTCCGCCACCAGGGTTTTGTTTACTTGCTCTCGTTTTGGCCAACTATGCTACGTGGTTTTTGTAATCCTTTTACAACTTTTGTAAATGTATAATCATGTAAACTTAATCATTATTAAATATTTTTATTCTTAAAGATTTACTCTGACTTACACCTGCCACATAACAGAGATATTTCAGATTAGATTAAAGCACTCAGTATGAAGAAATCGAAGAATACGACGTAGGTGCGTACTTACCTATAATTTAAAGATGTTTATCGTAATAACATTATTATAAATCGAATTTTCTTATAATAACATCAGTTTTGAGATATTAATTGAGATTTGCCAAAAGGAAATCCATAAGGTCTTTATCAATTGTTTCAAACCTTTTTTCATAAAAAAAAAAACTTTATAAGTGAAGGAGACAAAGTCAAAGGAATTAATCTTGAAAGCCTTTAAAATCAAAACTTTTATATTTTAAATCAACTTTTACGTCAAGAATTTCATTTTCCTTTCTATCGGAGTTGGAACAATTCATGCAGAAATATAAATATTCTATTGCATAAATGAATTACATCCCTAAGCCACAAATCACACAGTTAGATTTCTGATTAAGAGCATTCTTTCCATGAAACTTTTAAAAACTTTTTAAGAATTTAGGAAAACTAGTTTTGCCACCTTAAGTTGCGCATACAAACCATGGAATCATTGCACTACTAATTGACAGAATGTTTCTCAGCTTCTCAAGAAATTAAAAAAAGCATAATTATGGTAATCTCTAATGTCTTTCAGTTTTAGAGTTCGAATTATTTTGTCTGTACAGACTTTATGATCTTTATTAAAATATTTGGAATAGTTCTTGAAGCAAATTCTATATATGTATGCATTTGTTGTTTTAAAGGTGTATGCATAAGAGATATTTAGTACAGAGGTAGGCATAAGATAATACTGTTTTTTTTAAAGAGAGTGTTTCAATTATTTCATAAAATAAATAATACATATTGGGTTTCTTATCCTTAGTTTTGTATTCAAATTTTTTGAACTTGATTAATTTGAAAGCAGTAGACCAGTTCGGTAATGCCTTAATAAACTTCATAGTAATTCATTGTTATTGTTAATTGCAGGATCAACAAAATCTCATCAGATTGTACAAAAGTCAATTTCATACCCATTCATAATTCATTCATGCTTGCTTTGATCAGAAATGTACTATTCCAAACACTCTGTTTTGTAGGAGAGCTAAATAAAATTTTATTTTTCGATTACATTTCACTAAGACTACTCTGACTTCTCAGGAAAACTGCTTTTTTAAATAGCAGAACCTCAAATAGCTTTGCAACCAAAAATAATATACGTATATATAACCCAAATCTGAAAATTTTGAATGAATATTATTCTAATCCAGTATACTACATTATTTTTATTTCTGACATTATGCAACTGTGTATCTCAGTCAAGATTCACTGAAATAGTGGAACTGTTTCTTTTTTGCGACAATTACTAGCAAATGACATATGAATGTACATACTAAAATTGTCTCAATTCAAAAGACGAAGTATAATCGTCATCTTGCTTTTAGGCAAGATTGTTTTATGGCGAGGTCAGCGTCAAATATCTCAACGGGTTAAACGAAATTTAATGATATCTGTAAAGGATTAATCCTCACAGATATATGCATATATAATAAGAGCTTAGAATAAAAAGTTTGCTTATCTTACTTTTCCATGTTACGTGTATGATGCCAAAGTGAAAATAAAATTATTCTATATTCGAATTTATTACATAATAAATTTGGACGCATGAGAAATTTTCATTAACTCATTTTTTACTTTTGAATTAAAATTAATACAAAAAAAAAGGATTTTGATTTTAAAAACGTGCTGAAATAAGTCATCTTGTAATTAAAACGTGTTTAAAATGTATTTTATATGGTAATGCAAAATGACATTGTTGGCACCTGTCAATATAACTCACAGACCGAACAAAGTTGGTAAGACATCAGATTTTAATCGTTATCTTCGGAAAACATTTTTTTGTTATATGACATTTGCTGAAAAATTTCTGATTGGAGACACTGTAGTGATTTAGAAAATTTGACTTTGATCTGTGCACACACTGAGTAAAGATGCGTTAAATTTCGCCAGTTACTTCTCCATAAACAACGAATTTAGATTATATATAATTCTTATTAATTTTTAAAGAAATGTATAAATTCAGGCAATTTCTTGCGAAATTACATCACGATGCTTCCTCGAATTGTGGCAGCTGTAATGCTTAAGATTGTATGAGTGGGAGAGGTATATATTTGTGGAAACTTTGATGTTTATCATTATTAGTGAAAATATTCAACAATTATTAAGTGTTTCTCATTTATTTCTCAATAATTTTAACATCTCTCAAACTTACTAGATTAATTTGCATTTTGGTATGAATGTCATAATTTTGATTCCTAGTTAAACCATTTATATTGAAACCATATATATATTTAAATTTCCTCACAAAACCGACTTTACAACATTTGACATTTTCTACAGAACCTTGATGCACCCCAGCCCTGGGCATACGACACATTTTCATTCGAATTATTCCTTAAACCACCAAATTCTTCATCTCAAGCCTGAGACCCCAGCAACCATAGCCCAAAACATTTTCTTTAACCCTCCGAGCGGCGCAAACGTATTTTTACGTTTTTCATGTTTAATTGAAAAACGGATAGCTCGTATTTACGTATATGTATATTTTCTCAAAAAATCATGGATAAAGTACTCTTGAAATTTCAGAGATATAATTAAATAAAAAAAAGTGGTTCATTCGCTTTAAAAGCTAAGTTTTCTAACCTGACAGCTAAAAGTTCAAAATAATTGGGCGCTCAGAGGGTTAAAATCCTAAATTCACAATTCCATATATTGTGTTACGACTGACCAAATTCACTTTTAATTACTTTCGGGAAATGATCATCCTCATATTTCATGTATATATATTTAATGCTCTCCGTTTTCTAATCTTTTTACTGGAATTGCGTTTTTACGTATAAGATCATATTTTGAAACGAAGCAGATTTAGATATGTTAATCTTTAAGCTTTATAGAGATCAATTAAAGAAACAAAGATCAATGATTCCAAAGACAAATGTAAAATAAAATTCATGCTCTGCTGTAAGCCAAATATTAAATAGAAAACTAATAAAATAATATGATAATGATCAAGACAAGCAAATCAATTTTTTCTGTGTTGTGCGAGAAATAAGCTTCATAATTTCAAGACAGCATAATAGTTAACATCAGTTTAGCATGCTATATGTAGGTCAACGTCACAGGATAATAGCTTTAGCCTATGTTTCAGCTTATATTTACAGTATAATGTATAAAATGGGCTTAGATAGCAGTCATTGAATTGAACAATGCATGTTCCGAGAACCTATGTCGTGAATGACCACGTTTGATAAGCATCATTTTCCCTCACATGAGGTTCGTATATCATTTTATCAAACATCATAACAAAACTGTTAGATTTCAGCTACATAGGTATTTACATTAACTTCGCAAGTATTGATTATTAGGTTGCTTACGAAAGTGTTGATTATTAACTGAACGAAATAGCCTGAAATAGAACACAGAAAAATCTTTCAATGAGCTTTACTTAAGATATGAATTAATCTTTTATAAATTTGACCCGGTTTACTTCGATTACGATTTGCTTCTGTTAAAAGCAACAGTTTTATTCTGATGTCTACCATCTGTGATATGATCATGATTAAAAATAAATAATAACAAGATCACAAACAATAATAAAATGGAAAGTAATGCACATATGAATTACAAACAATTTCACTTCGAAAACGTTATATTTGAAGCTCAAAAACATTAAGTGTTGATTCCAGCATTTATGAAATCCATTAATTAACGTTTCATAAATAATTTAGATTCTAAACATACTCTAACACCTTCATTCCATAATTTTTGTTTAAAATTAATCATACAGACACTTCACTAGTTCAATAAAATTATAACTGGAAAATGGTTATTTTGCATTTATATAGCATATGGTAATTTTGGTGTTAATATTAAACTACTATATTGAGGCACTAATACGCTAAAAACTTTGAGACGAAGGATATTCAGTCTTCTTTTCACAAATAAGAAAAATAATATTTATTTTTACAAAATATTTTATTATTAACCCCTAAACTCTTTCATTTTCTTTGCTATATAATAAGATGATTCCTTCTGTTTTGGAAATGGCCCGTCAATTTCATTCATCTCAGAAGACAGATAATACTTTAGATGTTTATAGATTCTACGTAATTTTTGTGAAAAATTATAAAACTAATTACTGATTAAATTTTAGTTTTAAGACTAAAAATGCGATCATTCGATGCACGAATATTCTCGGGCTTTTAAGTTAAGCACTTAATGCATAAATTCATTTAATGAGAAGGAAAGAAATGGCAGGTTAATATTATTATCTGTTTCATACATTTCATTTTAAGATCTCAATGCTTATTTCATAATAAATAAATAAAAATAAAATAATGAAAAAATCTAAACTTAAAAAATGAAAAAAGGATCTAAAAATTGAAATAGAAACTCTATTTAAAATTCTAGACAAAATAAAATTTCGTTTTTTCTGAAATTTACATTTTTTCTGAAAATTCTTTAAGCTTTCATATATAAAAACAAGTTAATTGATTAAAATTGATTGTGCCTAAAAAATAATTTTATTAACTTTTTCACACAAGTAAACTTTCACGATTTGGGCTTAAACAGATTTATAGCAACCAAAATACTCATTTACATTAAAGAAAGAAATAAATGTCATATCTCTTAAACGAAAAGCATTCGGATTATTTATACAAACGATTTGAAGCATGAATTTGATACATATAATGTTTCAAAGTAAATCTAGGAAATTATGTATTCTAATTTAATTTCATTGACATGCAATGCGCATTATCACTTAATCTATTGATTAATATTCAAACCTAATTTAAATTCCCAGAAATACTTAGAACAGCGTAAAGAAACATGGTTTAGAATATTAAAAATGAATTCAAAATCATTTATATGATCGTCTACTTTTCTGTTATGTATTTTTTCTTGTCAGACTGCTACTTAATAGATTGCATTTTAAGGAATAAGCAAATTTCGAACACTGGAAAAACTTTGTTTATTATAGCCAGTGGATTATGAAAAATTAATTGGATTTTAATCATGAATAATAATTTGTATATCTCAGTTAAACGATAAAGCATCATAATCTTGTAATTAATTCTGAAAGGCTTTTAGTAAACATTTCGCTATTTTAATATTTAACGAAAAAGAAGTAAGTTTTAGAGGGAATATTTCATATTCAACAGGAAATTTCATTATCTTTACAAGACATCTACTCGTCGCTATAACTAATGCATCAACGAGTCTTTCTGTATTATCAACTGGCACCATAATACGACCTTTAATCAGTTTTCATTTTTATTTTCAGGAGAAATTGCTAATTGCTTGAGAATTTTTCAGTAAACAAAAATGTGTAGCTAAAGGATTATATTCCTTAGTCAGAAAAATGTATTTAAGTATATTAGAATAAATCTTTAACAATGTTTCTTGATGCATATTTCTAAAACGGGTTTCAGGTGTTTTTAAAATATTCTTTATATCAGTCTTTCCCAATGTATATTCTTTCAATAACTTCCAGTTTCTTTAAAAAGTGAAATATTTTACCATTTTATCAACATCAATTTTTTGTGTGAGTTTCTGGATATTAGAGATACAAAAAAAACTGAAATAGTATCTAATGCAATAATTATAATTTTTCATTTATTTAGTATTATTAATTTATTCTTCTACCCACCAATTTCAAAAGCTTTCATTGAAAAATTCAGTATATTAGCAGAAAACTGTCTTTTAAAATTAGACGAATGAAAAGTCTGAAAATATTTTAAAACTTCATATTCAGTCGTGAATTTAGTTTTAAGTTTTATATACCCATTGCATTAAATTTCGATTCCCCTTTTATTTAAATAGAATGGTTCACATAGAACAATAGAGACAATCTGAAGAAATATTAGTGAGAAATTAGCATGTATCAGTCATTAATGCTTTGCTGTATGATGGATAGCAGTATTTGTAATCATGTGCAACTTTGATGGTCGAATGTGTGATACTATAGGCCGATAAGTTACGTCACAGGATTTTTATCATTTTCTAATAATTTAAAATTAAAAATAATGTAGACTCGTAAATGAAGAAGAAATTGCGAATAAATTCATGGATTACAAAATTAATTTATATTTTATATATTTCGTCAATTGGTAAATCTAATGCAGGCATTTAAAGATAATTTTCGAGAAGCCATTAATTTCCAGTGCCAGATTTTCTATATAATCTTTGACAAAGTAAGCAAGAGCAAGCAATAATTCTGTAATGAAATGTGAAAAGATGAAAATATATCTTATTTAATACAAATTATAAGGTAGGAAGCTAAGAAAATACACAATTCAGCTTAACCACTAAATTAATTCATAAAATTAAATTCAATTAGAAGAAATTCTCCGGAGATTCCATATTAATTTATTCTTTATTGCTTTGAATTGTTTATCGTGTTACTTTTCTTTTTTCAATGATGTGAGCAATTGCGTCTTTTAGATTCACTTACACACAAAAGCTAAGAAAGTGAATAATTGGCCATGTTAAAAATATCGCCAATACGGTTTTCGTCAAGTAAGATAAACTGTAGGCATCATGTGAACCATGATATAATACAAGATTTATTGAGAAAAGAACTACGGAAAGTGTTAAAACAAGTTGCTTCAAGAAAAGACGCACTTTGATCCAGAAACACAATAACACAAAGAATGCAGTTTATTTAAGATGAGCAACCCAGAGATACACGCCAGTAAGAGATAGGACATCCTTCTGCTCAATACAAAATTTTGCATGTTGTGGCGGCCTTTGAATATTACGATCAAGTAGGTATTGAGATAACTTTACCATTTCTTTACAACTGCACGCATGAGGGACGACTTGTTTGATGGAGGATATTTGCTAGCAGCAAGACATCGTGGCAAGGCAGCCCATATAATTTTTATGGGAATCCGATCAGATGAAGGTTCTAGCTAAAAGATACGATAACTAATTTCGCTGTCAGTCCTATACTGCTTTCATGCGGTAACAGGGGCAGTTTTCATCCATGAGCAGAAAATTAACGCCGTGAATAGCAAGAAAAAGTGAATAAGAGGTTGCAGAACATCGGCCATGTGCCGGACAACGGCCAACTGATTCCAGGACATGAAATGGCTTGAAACCATTGACCTTCATGATAAGAGTAGCATATCAGTCCCTCGCCTGAATGTTTTCTGGGAGATTACCATTGTGAATTTCATGCCATATCGGTTGTCATCTGCTATCAGAAGAAAGGCTGAACCCCTCTATCTTCAAAACGGACATTGAACCAATCTTCCACTGTCCAATAGTGATGCAGACCACGGCTGGCTTTAAGATGAACTCTCGCAAGTGGGACACAAACAACAGACCTTCGGGCTTAGAGTCCTCTGTTTCAAACACCTTAAAACAGTTTTCCTATATAACTGAATCCCTGTGGCTTGCAATTTGATTTGCTGTGCTGTGCTAGTTTATTTCTTATTTTTAGAACGATGTACCGTCTGTCCAGTGCCGTCGTACCGCACGAAAGATTTCCTCTCTTGAGTCTCTACAGTAACCAAAGGTCTGAAACATCTCTCAAAATCTAAAAACAAAATTGAGCACATGTTGACTAGCCCAAAGTTTTGTTGACTTGAAACTTTCGCTCTTCCTCCAACTTTTCAATTATCCGTCCGCACATAAAATCGTTTAAATGTTGTCTTCCTAACATGACTTTACTTTTTAAAGCGCATCGTTTTTACGACCTGTTCGAACGCAGTGTCCAATATTCATTGCTTTCACAATCTGAATACCTGCAAGCCATTTTCGACACAGTTACGTGAACTGTACAACACAGCAATCAAAAATTTCTTTCACTTCCTCGATTCGCATGCAAATTTCCGTAAGCTCTTGTGTATGCGTTCGATTTTGTGGTTTGCCATTCTTTACCGAATCAGCCTTCCTCAGATTTTCACCATTAGTTTATATTCTGTAGTCAAATTCTCGTGTCAGAGTAATTTATCTAGAAAGGGTATTAGCAAAGTACTTATTTTATTCTCAAAGCCACTTTTTTCTGTATTAGTCGCAGTTTTAATGAACTTCTATTTTCCAATAATTTATTTTAGAATTTGATTTGTAGTTCCTCAATAGCAAGATACTTCCGAACTCTTTTCATGTCCCTCAAATTATGAAGCAAATCTTATTCATCATTATCTAGATTGAAAGAGTATTGCATTATTAAAGAAAAGTCCTCTCTAAATTATTCTGATTTTGAGATCAATCGAAAGAATAATTTGCTTGAGGAACTATCTCTTTTTAATTCACGATCAGCACTGGCTCTAACTGGTCGGAGATAAATCTGATCTCTTGAAGTTAGACGGAAATAAACAGTTTATCGCAATCTTCTAAGGAATGACGCTTCTACAATCAAGTTTAAGTCTGAGTACCATAGCTTTACTTGATTAATCAAGAGCTAAGCCTTTGCATGAAAGGATGCGGAGAATTTTCCTCTCTCTCGCTTAGTGTAGATCCTTGTCACTAATTCCCTGCTTTGGAGTAAATGCTTTGTTAAAGCTTGCCATAGTGCTATACTTCAGTTAAGAGTTCAGAGAAAGCCATCTGTCTAAAAAATTACAATTAAAAACAGATTTCTTTCTATTTGAATTGAATTTTTATAGAAGAAGTATTTTTCTGTTAGTAGAGATGTAACGTTAGTTGTGTCATGGATATTAATTACTTGAAAATCAAATACCTATCATGCGCATAGAAGTTAAATAAAATAATTAAGATGCAATTTTTACTTTAGAAAAGTCATTATAGAAATTCTGTTTTCTGCTTAAACAATATGATTAAAAATGCTCAATAAAATACATAAAAAGAGTATATAATATTCGATGAAATGATAAAATATGCATCACAATTACATATATCAACATTTCATTGAATGCCATACACTTTTTATGTTGATATGATAGTGAACTATGACGAATCGCTAGCGTACAAAACTTGAAGAAGAACAGCCTTTAGAGGCATTCAGATATGAAATCTGCTAAAAGGTTTATATTAAATAACAAAACAGTGCGAGCGAAAAATGGTGCGAATGAAAATTTCAATTAGAAGGTATCACAGAATTCCTGAGAATATTTCATCTGGTTACCGGATTCAGAGCAGTAATCATGACGATGTGCAAAATAAGCAAAAAATATGATATTAAAAACGTTTACTGCATATAAAAGTTTATTTCAAAAGCCACATGGATAGAAGAAACCATCTCGACGACTAAAATGGTGTAGATATGTGTAATTAACTGGTGGAGGATCGTATTGTGGTAAGTGTAGCTGAAGAGTATGGATTCTCCCGCAGTTTGATTTCCCTTGCATGGATTGCCTTCTGAAACACCGGTATAGTAGTAAAAAAGTTTGCAGGTGATCGTCCAAGAAAAGCAACATCAAAGATGACCATTATGTCGGTTTTCAAACAAACATACATCGTTACCAGTTCGTGGAAAACACCACTTGGCATGTAGATATGTGGACTTCAAACGTCTCGGTTTACTCTGAACACCAGTTGTGTTTGCAATGTTGTATAGAATAAAAATATTAGACAAAAGAACAACGGGGCAGCATTCCCTGCACATATGAGAGTCGTTTTAGTTTAACTAACAAATGAATCTGGACGCCAACTGGTATGGAGAAAAAGACAAAGTTTCATCCCAATAACATCAAGGAGAGAGGTTGTTTCAACAGTCCAGGAGTTCACATGCAGATGATATGACGAAAGGGGGGAACCAAGCTCTACATGTTTGACTGTACATCTGGACATATAATCTCTTGCGACAGTTATTTGCAGCATGTCTCTGTCCTCATTTGCTTTTGTTCAGAGGTATATAGAAGATAATCCCAGACCACATCGGACTCATGCAGTATATGAGCAATTAAGTATGCTTCACTGATTAAAATCCCATTGAACATGTGAGATTTAAATCAGGAATACTTTAGGAAATGGCCTTTCGACAAGACCATACCCACCAACGAACACTCCAACACTAAAATACATGTTCACCGAGGAATCGGTATTTCTTCTGCAAGAACTACTCGATGGACTTTTATTGTGCACGTGGAACCCATGTGTAAAAATTTTTTCAGTTAAGGTAATTCTTATCACTTACTGAGGGATGCTATTTGTCAATTCTTTCTCTCGGCCGGACAATTTTTTGCATAAGCCTCTTTCTTTCATTCCAGCCCTTTATTATATTATGTAAATCTATCTTCCTTATTCTTTTATATACAGAAACATTTTATAGACGGATAGAAGTTTCAACTTAGCGCTTACTAAGGGTTCAAAATGTATCCGAAAGTATCAGGACTGCTAGATTAATATACTTTATTTATATAATATATCGATTGATAGACACAGAAAAATTCCTATGATTGAACCGGATATTCTTTACAGATTAGACTTTCTCGAGTCTCTAAATTAATCTGATAAACAGTGTCTTCCGATTACCATACTTCGATTATGATAATATCACCAATATTTTTTGATGTTCAAAGAGTGACGGCAGGTTTCAAATAAATATTTTTAGCTCAAGTAATAGTTTCACAACCAATTACATGAGCAAAATTTACATAATTCTTGCACTCAATGGTATTTTCAAAGTGAGAATTGAATAAAATTGATGGAAACTGCTGTATACTTCAAAGTGTACTGAGACTAATACCATTTCTTTATATACACTTTTTATAAATCTTTACACTTATCTGAGAAGTATACTTGCGTGCTACAGTTAAGTATTTCAGATCAAATTTATCTCTTTGAAAATATGTAAAATTTGGTATAGCCAGACATTGCTTTCACTAGAACAAACCTCCAGATCATAATCTAATATTTGCATTGTTTTGTGTTTATTTGTTCTAAACATTGTAACTATACTTGCTACTGAATGATATAGACTTAAGTTATTTCAGATATTTAGTTTAGAGTGGGTTTTCTTACTCTTTTGTCAAATTCTTGAGAGTTTCAGAAAGAAGAGACGAATGAATTATGCACTGAAAATATTTTGTTAATATATTTAGTAATCATTTCATTTTTATCAAATTAAAAGTAGATTTTAATAATTTAAACCTGTTAAAATATGTTAAATCAAGGTTTTTGCATTTTATATCTAAAAACTAATTTTTTAACAATTTAATTATTATTAGCGTTTCCACGTTTGCTTTCAGTTTAAAATTGAGATAATATTCCTGCATTCAGATGGATGCTCACGTGACACTCGTCGAATGCGCCAGCCTAATTTAGTTTTAGAATTTGGATAGACGAAAATGGACATGACATACTGAAAAGCGTAAGACACCGTGTAATTAGATGTTAGTGGACCTGAGCAGTTATGTTTGTTTTGAGATTGTGACGTATCTACGTTACGTCACAATCGTTGACATCATTTATCCAAAGTATAATTCATGATGCTTAATCAAGCTTTGAAAATACATATGTTCGAGACATTTTCTTTCAGAAAAATTCAGTATTTATTTATGGAAAAAAGTAAAGAATTATTAAGAAAAATAAGTAACATTTATCTACTTTGAACGGTTTTTTATCTATTATAAACTTAGAAAGTTAATTCATATAAAAGTAAAAAAACAAATAGTATTTGTGTATAAATTAAATGTGCTCCTAAAATTCGAAACAAAACAAAAATTACTTTAAACCCTCAATCAATAGTTTAATTGCCTCTATATTCTTACTTACACGATTGACTGAAATAATTCCTATCATTACTTATTTTCAATCATTTCTTTAAATATATAAATATTTTTGGTTATGATACGTACTTCATAAAATAACTCTCTAAATGTGAATATGAGTATTGGTATTTGATAAACAAAATGCTATTCAAACTTTTAATTTCTTGCCTAAATGAAGCTTAAGAGAAGACAAGTTATTTTATTTTCAGCTCAGTATTTCATTAATATTCATAAAACATAATCTTATTTGAAAACGAAATACATTATGGCGCATTAAAACTTAGTTCCCGTTATTAACTCTGAAGTTTCTTTACAAGAAAGCATAAGCATCACTTATTTTTGATTTGATGTTTTTTATCCATAATTAGATCCCTGTATTCAATTTACATTCTTAGAATTTTCAGTATTTTTCATTTCATTTAAAATATTTAAGCTGCTTTAAATTCATAAATGCAAATTGTGAAGTAATGATATTTTTGACACGATATCGAGAATTTTAAGTCACATAAGCTACTCTTTTTTGATGTCGTTGGAAGGGATTTATTCGTAAAATGCATAGTTATTTAACTTCTGAAGCTGTCGTTAGGATTTGACGGAAAACAAAAGATTTGCTTTTGGGCTTACGAATCAATACCTAATAGCTGCTTATGGAAAAGAATCAACAAAAGATCAAATTTTTATTACCGTAAATTAATTAAACTATTTTTTGACATAAATTACTTTTAAAATGATATGACATTTAAAAACCTTTATGATTAAAAAATTCTTCAAAATGTCTAAAAACCATTCAATATTCTCTGGATTTGATCAAGACCATACAAGTATAGACCATATATTGTGTGCAAAAGTTTTCTTTATAAAAGAAAAACAAATACTTTTTAAAAAAATTTAAGCTTTAAAATAAAAAATAAAGTATTGGCAACACAGAGGCTGCCCAAGTTTCTAAACTATTCATCGATTTTATCATATATATATCCGGATTCATTTTTTCCGAAAAATACTTCGTCTCAAATGGCATTTCATAAGAAATAAAGGTACTCATAGACGATAAATATTGAGTGCTGAAAGCATTTCATAACTTTCTAAATGTCCATTTTTAAATAAAAAATGAATTTGTCTGAGTGATTAAAAATTTATATACATCAATATAAATTCACGGTCTTCAAATGCAATTTGCGTCCCAATATGACGAAACAGATGTTTTACCTTGATTGACAAATTATATCCATATTCTCAAATATTTTTATTTCATTTTATTGGAGGAGGATCTCAAGTCTCTCAGATGTGCAGTTGATTTATTAGATTAATATCCCTTTTTGAAACCTCACAATTTTTCAATGACCTTCATATTTTTGAACAGTGGTGAGGTAACAAGGCAAATCTCCACACTCCCACTCCACATCGACGTACAGGCGACTGAATGGAAGAATTCACCTCCATCAAGTCCACATACACGGCAGACCATTGGTGGAACCGGGTCTCCAACCACTGATACCGTGTTCCAGTTGCAGAAAATCTACCAAGTAGCCCTACTGCCTTAATAGGGAAGCAGTAGGGGCGAGAGATTAAAACCATATTCCATCGAAATTATGTCATCTTCTTGGGTCTACTTAGTGTAAAATCTAGGAGAAAATTAAACTCATTCTCGTGTTCGAGAGAAGTAGAAAGTTAAAAAATAATGCTGCGTGCCAGCTCAGGGACTGATCTCGTCTACTAATCATTATCCAAGATTATTAGGTCGTATAAAATCTAGTAATAAGTCAAACGCACTCTCGTGTTGGAGAGACGTGAGAAGTTTAAATAAAATTGCGTACCAGCTCAGGGTTCGATTCTGTCTACTCGTCATTATCCAAGATTATTAGGTCCGTTTCCAGAATTCTTCTCGTAGTTCGAAAATAGAAGTATATACACCACATTTCTTCCATTTGGATTTCATGCCTGCATGTTATTGCTTTTATGTCTGAAACATTTCAAAATCAGATACAGTCATCAGTCATTAGGTTTCATGGAGAAGCGAAAAAATGAAGTTCACTAATTTGATTTTTAACTTAATTTAAATCTGTCTGAAGTTTATCCTTCAGGAAAAATATGTCCAACAATTTAGAAATTCTACTTAAATGCTTATGGCTTTCAAAAATGCTTCATTGAATCTAAAAACTTATGTATTAACTTTTGTAGCTGCCGGGTTCTTACCCCAGTCAAAGAAGCTTTCAAATCTCTTCTCTCGCAATTTTAGTCTGGAGAAAAACAACACCTTTTATCTTTGTGTTTCTTTCTCTCTCTCGGGCGCTTAGCGATTAATGCATCGTGTTGGGAATGAAACCCCACAAAAAGAAAAAAAGTTAATACGTATTCTGTCAAATATGCATTTTATTTCTCTTTTTTTTGTTTGGAGGTATTTTCATGCCGAAACGTTCATTAACATCCAAGAAGGAATCTTAAGAATAAACAATCGTAAATTAAGAAGAAAAGCCATATGCGTTATGTTTGTTTTTTCCTTTTATTGTTCTCTTCTCAAAATATTAAGTTTATTTGTATTTACATTTCCAGCTCTAGCCTTGAGTAACAATTCTTTATCGTTCCAAACCCACACGAGCATGTAATTAATACAGCTTAGTAATAACTTTATTTGTCTGGCAGTAATCTTTACCTTTAGTATTGAATGCTTCTTCCAGTTACTTTCATTCAGAACGAGGGTTGCATTTTTCGACGAATGACTTAATTTTCTGAAATCTCATTATGAATTAATTATGCCTTTTTTTCTTGAATTAAAATGAGCAGTTGTTTGTATTGGATTATAGAAAATAAAAGCTACTAATGCATTGGTAACTTCAAGGCACATCCTTTTTTCTTTTTTTGTGTGTTCTTCTCTTTTCAATCTTTATAGAATGCTGTTCCCTTTAGTATCTTCATTCTTAGAAAATGTTTTGAAAGTCTTCAAAACAAATGGCACTAACATTAAGTTTCGACTGTAATTTTATTAATTAAAAGCATCGTCATTTTCTTCTTTAATTCAACGATTGCATGCTAAAATCTTCCTTTAAAGAAATTATGCAATTTATTTTTATGCCACAGATGAATGAAATTTATGGAGGTTTCGGCATTTGTTGGAGAAGTCTTTTATTCTCTAAGAAATACTATTATAATTTCCCTTTCAGTGAAAAAACTAAAATTTAGCTTATTAGTTCGAAAGATATCAGGTCACCATAAATAAAAAATGAAATTTTTTGAAAAATTCTTGTCCGTTGTCTCGACTATTTCAGTGAGAGTAGAATAGATTCGGTTTATGAATGAATATTTTAAAAGTTGGATTCTGTAGTTCTACGGTTATGAACAAACCATAAGATTTCAGTTAATGTATTTCACAGGTTATTTAATCACAAGAAACACCTGTATTTAAATGTCTGATTAATTATGTATTAATGTTTGTAGAGTTATTTATTTTAAATTAACTAAATTATTGCGAAACCTAATAAACATAATTTTTTCGCATGGTAATTGAGGATTTAATGCTTTTGCGTTTTCTTCATTTATCATTTGTTTTAAAATAACAGTATTTTTCTACAAGTTTTATCAATTTTACAAGCCGCTTATAATCTGACAAATTCTCCATATTTTGCCTTAAAAAGCATTAAATGATAATAAATTGTACACGTCTTATGTTCCTCGGTTTAATTATACGATGCATTTAGGAAGTTTTACAAAATCTCTAATTTTACTAGTCATTCGCAATAGATTGCATTATTATGTAATTTCTTTAATGTAACTTCATTATCTTGAGTTTTCTAATCCATACCGATCATGAATTATTTGGGAAATGAAAAAAGTCATGCTAGTGTTAAGACAGAATTGACGACATCAGGAATATTAAAGAAACCCCTTACAACCCAGTATTTGCATCATGTCTGAAATATTTAACACCTAACCGCATACGCTATGGCTGTCCAATTTTTTTCGCGATATGTAGGCAAATGACGACTACAGCCGACCTACATCCACATTACACGACCTACACTACATTTTTAAATAAAGAAATACTGTTACCTATAGAAAGTTCTGAAACTTTTTTTAATATTTTCCAAAGTAAATGAATTATGCATACCATTGAATTATGTTATTTCTCATTGCCATATTGAAAAAGCAAAGACAATCATGTGACCGAAGAGTCAGAACCGCTTTCATCCAATTCAAATACTCATACAGACATTCATAGACTAAAGCCCTTTAACTGCTGCATGATTCAATAAGGCGCAAGCGACCAAATCCTGGTCTTCTTTGGAAGGCCAAATCCTGGGTGCTCCATAACAATAATGTGCTGGCTCACATGTAATTCCTAGAGTTCACTCCTGGTGCCAAACTACCGATCAATTCACAAAATTCTGGTACTTACATAACCAGCTTATTTCTCTGATCTCACCCATGCGACTTTTTCCTCGGATGAAGAATTTCCTTAAGGCTCAATGATTCTCAAGTTCCGAAGAAGTGCATCGAGCAGCGACGACGGCATTGGAGGATGTGACGAAGTGAGACGTGCAATACTCATCTGATAAAAATCTATATTTGCACAAGGTAATTATTTTGAAGCAAACACTAAAAACAGGTTGTATCTGTACCCATCCTTTAGTAATAAAAAAGTGATGTAACATTCTACATTACACGTGAGATGATTTTGCGTATTATTTTTATGTCTTTAAAAGTCAAAATATATTTGCTTCAATAATGAAATGACGGCTGTAGCATCTAGCATTTTATACATTTTTCATATACCAGGTTTATCATGCCATCATTTTTTGATGCAGTTTAAGATATCAGTCAGGTGAAAAGTGTGTTTTTGTTAGGACCAATTATTTATTCTATAATCATTTTTTCATGACTCGGTGGAAACTTATTTGGATATTACTGTGGGCATATGAGTGTTAATAGTTCACAATGAAACTCCTGAGGACCGCAATTGTCTTTTGCTTGTGGGAATAATTTTTGAATTCGTTAAAAAATTCTCGCTATAGCCGTCGTGACTGTCATAACCCTCATTTGTTCTGGGGAAAGAAAAAAATTATGATAAGAAGATTACTGTTTCAGCCTTAGAGATTTCCTGGAAAAATTTGATAATTTTCACCTTCAAACATGTAACTGATGTTTGGTTTCCAATCGTTGTAACAAGCAATTAAAAAATGTGCGTTTCTGGGCACTGTTATAAAACTAAAAGTGTACGAGAATGAGTTAAGAATAAGCTTCTGAAAATCTGAAATTTCAGTGTTACCCATAAAGTTTGATGATAGATTGAATTCAATAATTAACATTAGAAACAGAAAACAAACAGCATATTTTATAACCTCGTGTGAAAATGACATATATTGATTGTCAAAAGTATAGTCATTTAACCAGGAAGCAAATGGTATGTCTTCATTCTTTAATCATCCATTGATCACTAAGCTATGGACGTGTAAGTCTTGATCTTAAGCCGGGTTCTGGGTGATTTTTGCACAGTAAAAAATGACATCCGAATACGGAATAAATTTATTTTGAAGATATTGAAGATATTATTATTTTGTTTAATCTTTTTTCTCTAAGCGAAAAAAGTTATAACAAAATTCCTTGTGAACAGAATAATATTTCACGAAAATAATATATATAAAGTAGCAGAAGAGTGGTCAGTTTTAGCAGCAGAAGAGTTTTTTTGTTTAAAATGTTAGTGCGTATTTTTTTTCTAAATATGATTAATAGGACTAGGAAAGTGAATAAAAAATTTAGATTCCCTACTTTTCTTAGCAGTACATTTATTGACTCAAACAACATAAAAAATCATTTTGGTTTCATTAAAATAATTTCTTCTATTGGAAGCGTGTGCCTATCTCTAGAATTGGTTTAGAAATTATCTATCGGTTCAGAAATTGGTATTGGGTCGTCACGATTGGTGGGCACCTTATATATATAAAATATTTTGAAACATGTTTCAATAAGTAGAATTCTTCAATCAGAACGTTAATTCTGTTCACATGCAAGTCTTTAAATTTCATTCATTTTGATGAATACTGATCATCTCGGAAAGGACCAGAAACTTTGAGTTTTGAAAAAAGAAACTTAACAACATTTGCAAATAAATTTTATACAGAAATTGGCCATTTACCTCGCAGAAAAAAAGAAGTATAGAGCTCTTTGAGCAACCTCATCCGACTTTTTGTTTGTTGTCTTTGTTTTGAAAACGGAACTTAATGGATGAAAACAAAAGTGGAAGAGAGTTTCAGAGATCCCGAGAGAAACAAAGAGATTCAACCGGCGACGAAACTGCTCGTTTTTCGTGTCTAATGTTTTTTAAATCTGTGATGTTGCAGTCTTCGGTGCTACATTCGAGGTAACAAATTCAGCGAATGGGGATTCTTTCCATTCGAGACAGATGAAACGATTAAAGATCATTCCAGAAAAACGACGTATTTTGTTTCAACTCGTAGAATTTGTTCTCTTATAAAAGTCACACTTTCAGACATTTCCTTAAAGCTTGTAGAATAAAAAAGGGGCGGAAATGTAAGCAACAAATGTTGAGTTAAGTGGCTATTTTTCCCTCGCAGGTATCGTCCATGCATTAATTTTTTGTCAACTTACTCGATAGATTTCTATAACACTGTTTACACGCGTTTTCCTCCTTCTCTCTGAATTTTAATTCTCTCTCTGAATAAATAATAACGAATTATAAGTTAAAAAATTGACAAATAATAGCAAATTTCATTCGAATGAATTAAAAATTTATTTCTGTAATTACTTCACTTCATTTGAATAAAATTATTTTATTCATTTATTATTATAAATGATAAATAAAAAATGACATCTCAAATTGCGCAAGATGCTCTAAGATATTGCTACCATTTCTTGAGGATATTCTACTACATTCAAACAACATCGTAAAAAATATCTTACAATATCTTTAGATTAATAGGGAAGTGCTGTTTAAATTACGTAGTTTAGAAAAAACACTTTTGCCCTAATTTTACGGAACTTTAAAAACGTCTCTTAGGCAAGCTTGATTTTGCAGATACGAGGTATGATGAAGATATGAAGATACGAGGCATTTGCTGTTAGTATTTCACTTGTTGCTGATTTTTATGCGTGAATTAGGTACCAAGTGGAATAACTCATGCTATTTAATGTCTGGTATTTTTAAATTTGTGTTATTTGAGAACTTCTAACGTTTTTTGAAGCATTAACTTTGAGCAGCTGTAGAACTTCGTGTTTATCGTTAAATTTAATAAAATAATTTTTGATAATATGAAAAATAAGATATCATAACCGAAGAATTTAGCGCTTTTTCAACTGTAATGGAGACTTTGATGAAATTGTTAGTCGTTCATATGAGCTTAAATGGATCGCAAAATAACAGTGCAGTTCAAATTATTGTGAATTACTGTTAGAGAGCTATAAATATACGATTACAGAGTTTAGTTGAACATATTCTGGAGAAACTTACAAATATTAATCATATTTCACATAAATGTCAGATATATAAGTGGTGTAGTAGCGAATGCTGCAAATTAGATACAAAACATTATAGATTATACATAAAGCATGAGATTTTGTCAAAAGAAAGTTAAGCTGATATTCTCAATCTCTGTAATATCAATTCTAAGAGATACAAATCATATGATAATAAAAAATTGTAGCATTCATTATAAAATTTGCGAGAAGTAAAAAAATAAAGTTGAATGCATTGTGAGAGAAATTGAAGACTCAAAAGGGAAGACGAAAATTCAAATCAGAATCAGACTATCAGTATGAGTCTGATTTCTCATCCTTTAATGATAGATTAACATCACGACTTTCCCAGATTTATTTCATTAAAAAAATATTAATCGTTCAAAGTTATTCTCTTTAACCACCAGAGAATCGTATAACATACAAGGGCCAACTTCCAGAATAGTGGAAATCAAAGATTAGTCGCAAATTAATAAATTCTCCGCCTATTTCATATCGGCGAAGTGATACACTTTAACAATTTTTAAAACGCTAAAATATAAGTCGATGATATAAAATAATTATGTTCTTTTCTTGACTGTCCATTTTAGGCATATGACTATAATGTTAAGGTTCAACTGGTGCTACAGCGTGTGAAAATTTCAGTCAGAAATAGGACTTTAAAATGAAAGTAAAAGTGTATCTAACAAGCCCAAGAAATTTTGTTTATTACCAAATTTCGGTGATTTAAAGAGACCTAAACGGAAAAAAAACCTTAACACAAATTCGCGAAATGGATATCTTATTAAGGTTAGCCCCTTAAATGCAACGAACGTTGAAAAAAATGTTAGTTTGTCCAAATATCTTACCGTCTTTCCTTTCACTGAAGGTATCACTAATCTTGATGGTTTTATTTATTAATATCAGAGAGAAAATCAGTCCGATTATTTATATGTTGCAGCAGAGAAACAGTCACAGCGTCTTTTGCGATGCAATTTAAAATGAAAGTGTAATAGTCTCATTTTACTCTAAATCAGGGGTTGCCAAAGTGGTCCAGGCTGACCCCCAGGGGTCCATAGGAGCCCACACGGGGGTCCACGTAGACGTGAGAAGAAAACAGGGGTTCACAAATTGTAAGTGGGGGTCCACGAAAAATTTTCTGGTTTTCATAATAAAGAACAAAAATTTTGGCTTGGATTTACCTATCAATGTAGCCAGGTAGCATCATTCACTAGGCAGGTACTCAAAAATATTCTAGACTCAGTTCAAACACAGAATTGAATAGAACAATAGATAATAGTACAAGTGTACACCACATGTCGAGACTTGCAAAGTGGCGCCCGCTCGTCCGGGAGGCTTGTTTAGACCTGCAAAGGGATGAAATGCGACTTCTGCTGTTCTTGCAATCTACATTAGTATAAATACGAATGCCAAGAACAAAACGTTACTCATTTGTTTCCGGGATTTTGGTATTATGATTGGTATTACAAGAGGAGCTACTTGAGCTCAGCACCAACGAGGAACCGAAGGTGAAATTTAAAAAAGGCTGTCAAACATTTTGGCTGCAGGCAGAAATCCCCGAAAAATATCCTGGGCTGTGGGAAATTGCGAGAAAATTTTTGATAGCGTTTCCCTCGTCATATCTTGTCGAAAGAAGTTTTAATGCCGTTACCAACCTGTTAACAAAAAAAAGTAGCAGATTGAACATCACAGAACGGGGAGATTTGAGATTACTTCTTACAAAACTGAAGCCAAATATTGATAATTTGCTGTGAATTCATCAAGTACATCCGTCTCATTAAAAGTATGACTATTTCTTATTGTTGATTTACATTTCAGAGTTCATTGTTGATTTTTTGTCGATTGTTGATTGTTTGTAATAATAAATGTTTATAATTTTGTATAACCACAAGTATTATTTTAATAAATAGGACACAAGAAAATGTACTACTTTTTATTTCTTCTTAACACCCCTAATTTAGGGTCATATTTTTTGGGAGTTTTGGGAATACAGTAGAAATGTAACAGCAGGGGGTCTACCGAAAATAGTAAAACTTTGAAAGTGGTCCACGAGAAGTCTAAATGCTTTAGAGTCTAAATGCTTATAAATAGCTTGAACTTCAATAAAACGTTATAAAATATGAAGTTAATTCAAAATATAGTTTTAAACAAAAGCTTCCGAATTCTGGAGTTGTTCATTCTTTTCTTTCCATAACTCAGTATTATACGTTTCTTCAAACTCTTTTACCCCATTTTAATTGCATTAGTAGAAGTAATTGCATCTGATTGCCACAGTGTTTATAAAAAAGAGATATTTATCCGTTCAAATAATTATTTGCTACTTTGATTTAATTAGAGATTTAAACATAAAAAATTCTATAACTCGATTCAAGAGTCATGGTTGTTTGCTAAGAAGCTTATTGAAGAAATGTTTTACACATATTTTAGCCGAATTCTTTTTAAGACCTCATGATGCAATTACCTATGTATTGAAAATATCTCCCTAAACACAAATTAGTTTTATTTCCCAAATTTATATTTTGTCACTTTAGTGAAATTCAAAGTTCTCAAAATTGGAAGAATAATAAATAATTTGAAGTTAATGAACAACAAATATGATATAATAATAGAAACACTACAGGCATAAAGAATATTAAAATCCCTTGATGTGATACTCTTTAAAGTGTCCACATGTTGGAAATATTTCCTTAACTTATCGAATAACTAAGAATAAAGCAGATATATCAGTACCATATTCCTATCAGGGTGCCCCAAGATTAACAGAGCATGACTGGAAAAAGTTAGAAGAATTCTGGCCGGCATATTGAACGGTTCACGGAATTCTCCACATACCAGAAAGCACGTTCAAAACGAGATATATATGCCATTTTATTTTGACAGAATATTAAATAGGATTTCTTAGAGCTTCTGTATAAATACAGAACAAAGAAATCACCAATAAAGGATGCAACTAACTTTTTTCTGCCTAATGCTTATGAAACAACAGGAGGCACTGTCATTTGTTGCCTATAAATATGCATTTTCAGATTCTTTTAGCCAGCAATTTATATCATGCAGTAAGCTTATGGAAGACCTATACCAGAAAACGAGATGGTTTGTAGCATATGCACCAATGCTGAGATGAAAGTGAATATTCGGCCAGTGAACTCTGTACCAAGATATGCAATATGGCCGACAACGAAAGTTCAGAAAATCTGAGGACGTTTGGAATTATGAATTGGCTTTAAAAAACTTACTTTTAAATGTAAGGGTATTATTTTGTGGCTAGTTTTAACTGTTTACAGATGCGCCATTCACTAAACTTGTTCTATGTAGTTTGAATTTATTCAAGCATTTCGATAGGAAGTAATTATCTCACATATCTATAAGTATGTATGAATTTTAGTATGCACCATAACAATAGTAACTAGGAGTCCATGATTCTCCTATTATTTTTTGGGCGTTTTTCATTGTAATTCATATAATGAAAAACATGCAGTGAATACACCATGCTAGAAACACAGAAACATGGAATGCATAAAATTAAAAGTCTACGGTAAATCAAATTACTTTAATATGTTAAAAATATTTAAAACACTTAGTTGCTAAGAGCTCACATAAAATATAGAAGGTATTATTCATAAGGAAACAAGAAATGTGCATCGGCAAACTTCATGGATTTTTTTGTTCCATTTGCTCTGAGTCCGTTTTGCTTCTTTATGAAAATATAACTAATAATTTTATTCATTTTTATATAGCAAAGATTATATATAAGCAGGCATGGGCTTTTCTAAGCTTCCAAAAAAATAACACTATATAGATATTTTAATTTCTTCAGCTCCATATACTCGAAAGTCTTAGGAGGACTAAAGACATTTCAGATAGAAAGCTTGAAACTTCCCATAAGAACTGTTTTAACCACCTGCCTTCATACCTGCAGATGTACAAGCTTGTTGCTAAAAGACATTTTTGAATGCGATGGCATAATGTAGCCAGTTAAAAGGAAGTTATCCCTTGAAGTGAGTTTCAAAATCACAAGGAATTTAAGTCATTTGCGCTTAGTTAGATTAACGCCCACTTTGAAACTACACAACGCCTGATTTGAGAAGGGCATCGCAATTGTTAGCCATGGTCAGATGACGAGGAAGATATCTTAGCCAACATTCCTTGGCATATCTTTGTAAGAACGTTTGAGCCCCATGAACGTGCTTCAATCTCACCTTTTCGTCGGCGGATTTGGGTCTCGAACCTGTGACCTTCCAATACAGAAATCAAAACTCTGCCACCAGGCCATCAACATATTTTTCCGATATAGAATAATATGTTTTCTTCAAATCGCTAACACGAATTTAAAATCATGAAATGGATTAATTTTCATATGTATGATGTTGGAAACTTAAATTAAAACTTATTTCGACGAATTTAAACTCGTTATTCATTTCATTTTTCCTCGTAGGTATAATGAACGCAATGAAAGCACGACAATGATAACTCTCCAGGAGCCATAAATCATCTCTTCCCACTCCGCTATTTTCATAATTTTACTGGAGTTATTATCACAAACTCTCAATTCCCTGCCATTTCATGGCATTTTAAACTAATGATGCTGATAATTTTAGCTGGTTAAATTAAACACAATAATATCTTAGAAATTTGAAAGCGAAGGAATGCTTCTTAAATATACTATTCGATGAATTTGTTATGCAGAATCATTGTTATTTTTAGAAGAAATCAAATATCAAATTTGTTTTATTTAAAAGAACTGGTTACCTGCTGGAATCATAGAAAAAATTCATTTCTTACATGAATAGTGCAGATTGCCAATAATGCTTTTACCAGTATTGTTTCTTCTAACAACCTAATTATGCTAGAACAGTAAATCTTTCTTTACCTGTATAAATTGCGTTCATGAGAAATAAAAAGTGAAATTGAGAGTAGAAGTTATAAAGCAGAAAATATATTATTAAATAGTATATTATGTACCATTTTTCATTAAACTGAAGCGATAAAGAGAAAATTCTGGAAATTAAGCTTTGCAATTTCAAAGAATGTAAGACTGTGCTCATTCATGCATGCTTACTTTATAAAAAGTTATATTTCTTGACGTACCGACAATGCAGCAGCTAATTTTTTTCCTTAACATATATTTTATCTTAATTCCACTTAAAATTCCTAATATTCCATTTCTAATTCAAAATTATTAATTAGCTGCTTCAATAATATTTACTTGCAGTGCATTCCTTAATTTTAATTTCTTTCTCTTTCTAATGTCAATGAAAAACTATTTTATTTTGATATTAAATAAGAAATTTTTCCAAATTTAGTAAAGTTTATTCTTAATCTATAAAACTGACTTGAATTCTCTTTGTATTCAGGAAAATTCCTTAGTTTATAGGCAAGGCACTACTTACCTAAAAAATAACGAATTTCTACACATATATTATATCATCGGTAATGAATAATTTCTTGAGTCGGTATTAATACATAACTTTCTCATATTTTTCCATTCTTAAACATGAAATAAAATGTAGGCGAATGAAATTCTAATCTTTTTGTGATATCACAGTTAAACCAGCTTCTAACATGGAGGAAACAATGTCTGCAGGCAACATCAGTACCTCCCATAAAAGGAAAGCTAAATATTGTCTTATAGACTAAAAAATTTCAACAGACAACAGAAGGCCTCAATTTTTCTGGGAGAAACTTTACTAGATTTGTTTATTATTACCTACAGCTAACAGACTCGTTTGTTTTTACCTACAGCTAAGCACCAGCAGCTACTGTTGTCCTTTTTTAATTAACCCTCTAACTGAGTATCCCGCGATTTCCACGAGTTGGAAGTTCGTCTGTTTTCTGCTGCATCTTACGATTTTCGCAAGCTAATAGGTTTACTTAATACTTTTTAAATGTTGAATCATATTATACTAATAAAGCCCTGCATATAAATAACAATTAGATTGGTTCAACGTTATTTGAACATGTTTTAAAACTTTGCATCTAAATAGTAACTTAAAAATATTATGCAGTTAGAGTGTTAAGGGCGGCATGTAATCCAATTGATGTGAAAACGAATTCTCTATACAAATTCCGCTAATTGTTTTTAAAATATGGCTCACGATTTAATGCTGCATGTGAAATATTTGTATAGAATGTCATGTATATCAATCGATTATGTAATCTTATTTGGCACAATGTTTTCTGTATTTCACTACCTATCTTCCTTCCCAATAACGTATGCACCCAAGTTGTTGTCTACTCTTGTCACTTATTGATATAGTTCTACAATGTAAAGATATTTTATCGTTAAGATATCTTATAAAGTGCGCATATACATTGACGAGCCAAAACCGAGTTGCCTGGTCGGATGAATCCCGATTTCTCATTCATCACGTCGATGGTCATGTCAGGGTACGCCGTCTACCAGGCGAACAGTTGCTCCCCTCTTGTAGAGCAGGTCATACACAGTCTGGTGGTGGCGGTATTATGCTTTGGGAGACGTTCTCATGGGCGGCTCTGGGACCCTCAGTTGTGGTAGAACAGACCATGAAAGCTGCGAACTATCTGAACATCATTGCGGATCAATTTCACCCTTACATGGCGTTTGAATTTCCAACTAGAAATTGAATCTTCCATCAGGACAACGCCCCATGTCGCAAGGCTCGGGATTGTGTTGGAGTGGTTCGAGGAGCATACTGATGAATTCCACTTAATGTTCTGGCCACCTAACTTGCCGGATCTTAATCCGATGGAGCACATTTGGGATGTCATGGAGCGGCAGCTCAGAGCTCAAACACCACCATGTCCGAATATCTCGACTTTGCGTGACCTCTGCTTAGACATTTGGTGCAATCTGTCTCCAGTCATGTACCAAAAACTTGTGGCATCTATGCCCAGGCGAGTTGCAGCTATTTTGAAGGCCAAAAGAGGCGCAACACGTTATTGAGTAGGTGGTCATAATGTTTTGGCTCTTCAGTGTATATTTTTAATCCACCTATATAGAGAAAGCTTTAATACTGGCCTATGTATGCCAAAATAGTGTGTGTTGCTTCTTCAATGGGCAGATACTCCTATCAGTATTATTTTATTTATAGATTACAAACTCATTCAGGCCAGATGTTAATATCTTTTGACACATTTTAATAAAATTTATAAAGCATTCTTGAGGAAATCTGATTAATGGAAAAAATTCTAATGTATGAGTATGTTATATTATTTTTATAAGACCTCACTTTAAAACTTATTTTTCTATTGACTATTGAATAATTATGCAATGGATTTGCTTAATTCTTCGTTTATAAAGCGTTCGTTAAAAATGGATCCGATGTATTTGATGTTGTGTTCTTCATTTTTAATAAAACTTTTAGAAAATTTATTTGTCGGGTTTTTGTATTTTATTTTTTTTCTTTAACAGTAATTTCATTCAGTTAATTCTCAAAATGCTTTGTATCTCTAGTATTGCGACTTGCAAGCTTTATTCTGTGAAGAAGCTTATCCTAGTTCAGTAATTTTTAACACCTAAGTTTTAAATGGATCCGAGAAAACAAAGTGATCTCAATTTTCATCTCCGTATTTAAGGTTGGGTTTTCTAGAGTATTTTTAAATTAATGTCGCTAATGTGACCAAGGATGTCTAATGATAAACGGTCCAAATTTACCGTTTTGAAAATTATAATGTAAATAGATGAAATTTATCGTCACTCTGTTCAACGTGATCATTTTCAACTTGTCCTAATTGTTTTTGCTTGTTTCTAATTGACGCACGTCAAAGAAGGGCGGTGTTCTCTTGCATATATTTTATTTACATTGTTGGAAAATGGATTAATTCTACTATTGTCTTTCGGCTGCTAAGTCACTTCAATTCCTAACTTTCATTCTTTTGCTTCAAAATCTTTGAAGACAAAATATTTGGACAGATTACCACTCAGTTATTACAACCGAATTGTTTTCAGCATGGCACTGGCTTCATTGGTTGTTAACACATCTACTGCAATAAATCAGCGAAGGTATACTCTGAATGAAGGAAATTTTCATGTCTAACTACATTGTCGAAAAATGGAACAGTTAATTTGTTTGTTAAAATTTGTTTCGTTTTCCTCCTCAACTGTGATTTTCAGTGCCATTAACTCTTAAACTGTTTGCAGTTATAGCAAAGATCTTCGTGTTTTACCATTTCCTTGCAAGTACCCATCGTAGAGTTCACAATTTACCTGGGAGAATCATTTTAAACTCTCCATTCTTAATTGCATTGGAGCAAACAAGGTGGTTCCAATTTTGCTCTCCGAAACTGAGGTTGGGCCTCCCGGCATCTTTCGGAAGTGATGTCGCTCGTGTGGCCGGCGTTGTCCAACCCCCAACTTTGATAGAAAGCGCGGGCATTCAAAGTGTCGCGCCACATCGATCCAAAACACACCGGCCCTCTACAGGAAAACGGTCTTCAGCGACAGCGCGCTGCTATCCCTTCAGTTCCCGCCTAGTCAGTCCAAGAAGCACCAGGCGAGAGCGTCTGCTCCGGATATTCTGACCACACCACCCCCCACACGGTAAGTGGGAGCTTTTTATCTTCGAACCTTCTTCAGGTAGCTGAGAAAATCTTTAAGATAAACTCCGCATGACCAACCGTAAAGGTAACTTCATAGACAAAGGACTCTCGGGGAAAAGATTGGTTTCAGTTTCAGGAGAATTGTTGTCGAAACAACTTCTGGTATTGGAGAAAAACTTAAGCCGACCGTCTTGAAGTTGGATTTTGTCGAAAGTTTCAATGGAGACCGTCTCTGTTTTCAAGCGGGGACAAGTTTTCTGTTTGAATTTCGTAAAATTCAAAGTTGGCAAAAGTTCAAAATGTGAAATAAAGTTGCAAATTTCACGAATTTAATCATAATTGCCACTAAAGAGTACTCCATTTATCCTTAGGTTATGTTCGGATAATTTCTACAACGGCATAAAGGTTTTAAATATTTATATACTAGAATATGAAACGGTTTTCAGACAGAGAATTGCATCATTGTTTAGAGGAGTCTAAACACTATGCAGTTTGATTGTTTAATTTGAACACTTATATTTTCGGGAAGAAAATAAATCACTTATTGAATTCCTAAATTTTTCTCAAGATTGCAGTTCAAAACAATTTCCGTATTGTAAAAGTCAATTGCTGTAGAGAAATTATATGGTGTTTTTAGAACAAAATCTGAATTTTAGTACTGCTTGTGGCGTTAAAAGTTCAATTAAAACTTTCCGACTTTTTTTCACATTTGATGCAATTAAGTATTAACATACTAGAACTCTAACGGTTATCAAGTCTGGAAAATGGCTGGAAAAGATAAAAAGTCTTTTTTCTGTCGTTTGATTAAGTTGAGTTTTCAAAGCGTGTAATATTAGTGAAACCTTTTGCTGCTTAACCACAATTTTCATAATATCGACTAATTTTATCAAGTTTCTATTTATAAAGTTTCTTCCGAAGATCTCAGGTTTTTTTTGGAATTTAAAAGTGTTTTTTACTTTTTAACAATTATGTAATTTTAAAAGAAAAGATGGCGTTGCCCTTTTAGAAGTTTTACATTTGCAATGAGTCAATCAATCATCAGTTCATATAATTTCGAAGCTTCAAAAAATTTGCAAGGAATTTATGCAAGTAGTACGATATCAAGAACAGCACATCGAATCTTTTAACAATACCCTGTGATGAAATCGTATGAATAAAAAGAGAAATAAAATATGCGACGCAATGTTGATAAAATACATGAAATACGAAAACGACAACAAGGCCGTTTTGTTCATACAACAGCGTTGAGGTAAAGGAACAGAAATATATTTCCTCGGAAGACAATGTAGTATATCAGTTTAATGCGTTTTAGATTGGTTTTATTCTCAATGCTAGAAACTTTAAGGATTATTAAAATTTGGATAATGGGAAATCAGTCATCTGAACTCTGCTCAAAATTCAGGCCGTTGCGCTGCCATCATAAAACGACAATTTATCATTAAAAGAATATAGTTGCGTACATTTCACGTAAATTACCGAATTGCAGGACATAGGCTTTCATAAGTAAAAGTTCATGTGAAGAAAAAATAATGCTTCTTTAGCCAGTGATCATAAAAGTTACTTTTAAATCCTTGCACGAGTCAGTTGTTCGCTTAATTAAATTAAATTAATAATATCGTACAAGAAAAAATTTCAAATCTCATCAACATCATGTTAGAGTTAAGTCGCGTTTTAAAATCGGAAGTAGGAAATGGGAGACCAATCTTTTGAAAATTGTTCAAATTTCAGACACTTGCGTCACTATCGTACACTGAACAGACAACAAAATTAAGAAACTTTGAAACTTAAGAATTCATCCGAAAAACATAGTTGTTTTCATATTACAGGGATTAATAAATGCCATAACGAAGGATTTTATAACAAAGCATCCATGTGTGCAGAAATTAATGCTCAACATAACGGATAATGTTGAACTTAAAAGATTCTTTTAACTTTGTGAAAGATTCATTTGTTCGTTGTAATTAATCAGCTTCCTAATTCAATTGACTGAACAGTATTATATACGAAAAAATCAGATTTAAGAATAGAATCGCATAGTTCAGTTATTTTTTATATAAAAATATTTGATTATAATTTTTATAATTAATAAGTTAATAAAAGTTCGTCATCATGCTTATAAATAATTTAGCTTATAAATAGTTCTTATAAATAATTTGGGCTATAAATAATTCTTATAATAATTTAGAATTTGAAACAAACCATGTAATGAAAAAATTGTTCGTCCCCATAAATTTTCCATTTCATATTTTTTGATTATCTGTGACATGTTTTTCTAAAATATAAGTGGAAATCATCTTTTGCTGAACGAGTTTTAAGATAGCATTTCTCTAACATTTCGCTAACCTGAAAATATAAATTCAAGGAGAAAATTCTAAAGACAGCTAAGAAAACTGAGCACATTCTACAGTTATAACGATACAGCCATTGTCGTGCAATGTCGAAAACAGCATGAACAAATTGTCCACAATTAAAGTTAAAATATTCTAAGCAGTTAACTGTGCAAACTAGTTCCCTGATTATCGCCAATTTAATAAGGTCACTTAAATATGGCTGTGAAAATGGAATCCACAATAAAGAACAGTTTAAAAACTGCAAACGATATTATCGCAACTTTTTTTAAGCCATCACGATGCTGCTTATGTAGTGTTTCTTAAGTAAATTCATGCTACTAAGTAATGGTGATTAGCATTCTAAACGTGTAATTAAAAAAAATCACCTAAAACCGCTGAATTTAAAACCTTATTTGTAATTATAACACTTGACGGTGATGTTTAATGCTTTTTTTTATTTATTTACTATGTATTCAGAAAATTATATTATCAATAAGGGCAAAAAGAAATTGCCAAAGTACTTTCTGGCCTCATTAAGTTCTGATTATTTTTCTTAATTTCACTCATCATGATTACATTATAATGATGAGGCGGGAGGTCCATATTATTGGGATATAAAAGTTCTGCCTTTAATAAATAATTTAAGTGCACTTGGACTAAAGATTTTTAAACCAAATAGACTTAAAAAATTATGTACCGAGTCGATCATCACTGTAGACTTCCCATTTAAATCTTTCATGCTCACTAGTGACAAACGCTGCAATTGCAAAAGCTAACCTTTGTCACGTTTCGGCCTATATGGGAAGATAAATAACCAGAATCCACAATTTCCCATCTTAGCAAGAGATAATGTGGCAGTTTTGAGGAAAAGCAGAAAGGAGGAAATAACAAAGTGATCTCGATCAATAATTAACAAACAAAGGGGAAATAACTGAATGTAAACAAATAAAAATTACTTCATAAAAGATGATAAAGAGATCATATTTGATAATATATATATATTCTAATATTTAAATCTTTTTTAGAATTTTTGTTAATCGTGCTGTGTCCATTTCCTAAGTTTACTTCATCTGAAATATAACTTCTTTGATTTAAGTATTTATTTGATTAAAACTAATTTCTTAATTGATTTTTGCATTTGTTTCTGTTTTTGTATATATATATATATATATAAGAGGCAAAACATAATAGAAAAACAATAAAATAAAATAACAAACATTCATAGCAAATTCGAAAGGATATGAAAAAACGAATTGAAAGTATGTCCGAGTAAAGACAAAAATGCGAATAATAACAGATGGAAAAATATATATAAACATATTACATACACAATGAATTCGCTAAAAGCTGCAATTCCAAAAGCGCTGTGGTAGATAGAGTATAAATCGTAAAACTCGTAAAAATCGTCGTTTGACGATTTATAATCTCTCTCTCTCGATATATATATATATATATCAAAACCAACATATAAACACAAAATAAAAACTCAAAAACAGTTCAACGTTATCGTTATGTTGAGCATATATATATATATATATATAACTTAAATAGAAGGAACTCAGTTTCTTTTTTAAATATTGTTTTTATAAAATTTATAAATAAATTTAAGTTGATAACAAAGACTAATCTTAAAATACATGTATGGAATAAAGTCAATTTTAGCAATTATCTGCAGGTAAATTTACTTTTATGACTACATCTCAATGCTCTGTTTGAAATTTACTTCATTTCTCATTATTTGTTTTATTCCTAATTTATAAAATCAACATCTTTTACTGAAAAAAATATGATTTAAATTTTCTATAGTTTAATAAGCTTTTCGTCTTTAAATCAATAGGCTTAAACAGAGAGTAAACAATAAGATAATAGGTGAGAACATTAAGACAAATTAAATTAAAACTAATGCTGTTCGCTGTGAGCTTTAAGTCGGAAACGAACGAAATGCACTAAAATGTATTCACATTGTTTCATTGTTTTATACTACTGTTGAATGAAAGAAAGGATGTTAACGAATTGCTTGCTTGAAATTACTGTAAAGAAGTTTATACATATTACTCGATTAAGACTGAAACATAGTAATTCAAAATGATTAAGCTAATTCTTTTAAATAAGCAGCGCTTTATTATTTAATAATGATTCCGTACCTAAAGAAATATTGTTCCTCTTATAATGCCCTATTAAAAAGGTCATAAAAACAACAACTAATGAATACTGAATTATGGTTGGTAAATATGTGTCATATTACATAAAGGAAGCTCACCAGGTCCTTAGTGTTGGGCTTAATAGAATGAAATGTATGTGTTAGGTAGGCTTATTTTAATTAATAATGTTTATAATTAAAGCGACTAAGAAATCCTCTATTTCATCCTTAAACTTTGTGTTTCGTAGCAAAAGTAGATTATCAAGATAAAACACAAAATCTTCAAAGCACTCTTAATTAGACTAAAATATTTTTAAAAAACAGTGGGAAAATGTATTAATTCTACATAGCAAAATTACTAGCGACTTTTTCATGCTCTTAAAATTCTTTTTTTTTAATTTGAAAATGTATGCCAATGCAAATCTGACTCTAATATCCAACATACTTAACACAGCCTATGAGATTAACTTATTTCGCTAACAGTAACGGCTATAAACGGAATAGTTTTTTCAGTAACAAATGGGCAAAAAGCAAATACAACCGTATCACCATGATTAATAATTGTGCTCGACCAGGTTTATTAAATTTCTTCTGCAGAGAGAAATTTACATAAAAATAAATTGGAAATTCTGAAAGTAAAACCGCACTTATGAAATAAAATACACCCGAAACTTATATGCAGTTGCTTCTAGACAGTCTGTGAAAGCAACCTAAAGGATCATTAATTATATTTTGAAGCTTCGTTACGCGATGAATAGCGTTTTTTTTTTTTCTTCTAGAAAAGATATCTGCAGAAAATTGCATTCATATGCTTTCAATTCAATTTCTCTCTTTCTAAAATAATTTTATGATTCAGCGTATACTATATGATGTTTTATGATTCATCGCATAAGCACTTTTCATGGAATTTGCTCATGGTAAACTGCCGCGCATTTTGTTATTTTACGAATGCGAAATGCTTTCTGCTAGAAATCTTTGGACGCCTTGAAACTAATATTGATGATCGGAAGTGCATCATAATGGCGTAAATATTTCGTATTTTATCACTTAAAATGCTTTTATTTATACATACAGTTTCCTTTCAAAAGAATTCCACCTTCATTCCTTAAGCGTTCCTTGGATATCGTCCTCCTCTTTTAATGTCGGTAGCCGTCTATTCAGATAGTAAAGCATTAAAATATTTCAGCATTTGAAATGTTAAATTTTGTAATTATATTCTTAGGGGAGTTTGAATTTTGGTATTATGTTCTTAACAGATTTTCAGATATTATATTCTTAAAGGATTACGATCGTTCTGAATTAAATCGTCGGGACTATGACATAGTAAAAGCCTCTGTCTAGAGTTCATATATACCACTGGTGCTCCAAGATAATGTTTCTTGCTTATCGCTTAGGAGATGGGAGTTAAGACATCGTTAGCTCGTATATACATATAATTCTAAAGTAAATTTCGGATAGTAAAATTCATTTAACTGTACATTAGCCTGTTGTTTTAACACTCTATGAACTCGGGTAAAAAAAAAGAAAGAAAACTTCATATTATTTTTAAATCGTACTTGCAAAAAAAACTTATTTAGTTTTATTGGTTTAATTCTTATACTATTTTATACCATAGTATGTATAGATTTACATAAAAAAACTATTGAATTATGATTCCCAATTTTTCACGGATAAACGTTTTTCTCGCATGCGTAAGATGCAAAGAAAACATGAAACAGGGATGAAAAAATAGCTAAGATTATTTCTTCATAAACTGTTTAATTAATTGTTCAATTAAATATATAAAACTGAGACGATTATAAGTTCATTTTTTAGTACTGAAATACGACAAAAAAACTTAGTGTTAAATTTATCAAAACTCAAAAATGCGTCAGGTATCCTTATTTGTTGTCTTTGCCATAATTTGAAAGGCCTTGACCCAGAATGGTTTTTCTTTTCATAATTTTTCTTAAAAAATTTTGACTGCTATACATCTTCTTTTTTTATTTCATTTGTGTCTCGTCGCGTTTAGCATTCGTGAGGCCTTATATCTTATTTACTTAATTTATAAGACGGTCCCAATCCATCAGAAACGATTAATAGATCACAAAACATATATTATTTACCCGCAACATCTCTTAGCTGGCAGTTAATGAACAAAATTTTATAAGAAACCATTGTAGATTATTATATAAAGTATTTTTAATGAATATTGCTTAAATATAAAATGTATAAAATTATTATAACATCAAATGTATGAATAAGTTTTCAGTTGTCTTTCATAATAATATATGCAGTTTTAAATCTCATAAAAATTAAATTTTTAATAAATACCTTATAATAATCAAGCTTTAAGAGTAATTCGCGGATGAAATTTTGAAATAATTTATATTTTAGAAAAGTTTTTAAAAGATTTATGGACTTTATGCGATTCAGATATAAGATTTGTTAAGTTCCAAATAATATAAAATATCATTTTATGAAGTAATATTACGGAGAATGATAAACAATAAAACTTCAGTAGCTTATGAGAAAGAAATTCCATTTCATTATCAATAAAAAAAACTATATAAGAAAATTTTACATAATTGGTAAAAGTAAAGGATGGTGGATCGAAATCTGAGTAGTAACTTTTAACAATAATAATAAAAAAATAATTAAAAACTGCTTTCCAACAACGCACGTTTATCAGGAGATTTTTATTATTTTAATTATTTTCTTATTATATATCTGCTGAACAGTACGTTATACACATTATTTATTTCACAGAATTCTATAAAATTTTACTACTATTTATTCCGCACTTATAGCAACTTTATTAGACTTCATTTATTTCAGTATTGTTCAACATAACTTAATACAAATATAATTCTTACTTATAATTAAAATTAAATATTTTTCGAGGAGTTTATAATGATGGCGATTTAAGCAGTTTTTTTTTTCTTTAGAGTTGTGTTGACTTACAGAACTATTTTTGAGCAGAATCTTTCAAGTAAAGACAATTTACATTGTGAAAAGTCAAATGAATTATACGCTTAATCATTCATTTCAGCAAAATTCTCTGTCACGTGAACTATCATTAATAAAACTCTTGACACTCACACTTTGAAACCAGAGAAAAAGTACATTTTCAGCTCTTCCAAAAATTTTCGGTCAATAATACATTTGTTAAAATGGAAGGTTAAGGAACATAAAGAAATAACTAAGAGTTTGCTTTATCGTTTAAAAGGGATGTACAGGTATTTAAAATTTAAATCACTGATAACAATGAGAATTCAGCATTTTATTTCAGAAAGAAATATTATTTTATTATGCTTTATTTTCAGCGCAAAAGTTAGTAGAGAAATTTTCCAAAATATTATTTCTAAAAGTAGGGAAAATATTCCTTGGGTTTGTAAACAGGAGGATGCATGTAAATGCAAGAAAATATTGAACGATTTCAAAAGCATGGTTTGATATATAATTATTATAACAAAGAAGCAAATACTTTTATATCAGTTTCATATAGTGGGGATAATCTTTTTTATTATACGTATCTCATAACTATTTCAGTCTTCTGTTGTTTCAGAAAAACATAATTTTTCACTTAAGGTGTGGAAAAAAACTTATACGAACTTCTAAAATTCCCTATTCACAGCAAGTGAACAAATTAAATAATAACAAATATTTCATATCTTGATGATCCGTAAGTATAGCTAAAAATCATAATCATTTAAATAATGTAAACATAAATATAATGATAGCTTTCTTGTAACGAAGAGAAACGGTGTTTCAATGGTAAAATTCTAGCAAATAAATTATACTTCTTGGATAAATGGTATGATTTTTTTTTATTAATCATTTATATAAACTCGGAATTTCACAAAGATTTAACAAAATGTATTTCAAATAGCAGAAAAGTTTATTTCAGTATGTCGATAACATAACATTAACATAACTATACATGGCTGACTTCAGACGATAAAGATGATAAACAATAACAATAAAGATGATTACTTTAAAATATAATATATGCTATAGAATTGAAAGCATAATATGAAAGAACCATTTTATAACATACTAATATTTTAATGCCTTTTAGCTAATAATTAATTTAAACAACATTTAACGACTAACAACATTTTTTACTAGTATTAATAATATTGTTTAGTTATAATATAGAATATTTTCAATAATTCATTTCCCCAATAATCCCAGGCGATTTGAAAGCTAAATTAACTTTAATAAAAAATGACTTGTTTTCAAAAGAATACAAACGATTGTTTTTTTAATCTTTCATCCAGTGGTAAACTCTTTGCACTATTGATTAAAACAAGACTTTGCCTAATGTTTTTGACATATTACAAACAAAGTGATAAATATTATATGTATATATTTTTTCGTAATTATAATATTGAAACATTTGGTGATTCTGAATAAACTGCTAAAGCTCTTGAATAAATTGTCGTTTTAGAACTTCTGTTAGATAATTTGCGTTGATAACAATTTGGATTTATCGGAATGTATTCAATTACCCCCGTTAAACTATTTTCAATGCGAATTTCTATGCTGATTTATTTATTTTGTTCTTGTTTTTAAGAAAATAAAAATTAAGTTTGAATGAATTATTCAATGCAAATGACATATATTCAGAATTTAAATTATTTCTAGGAAGGAAATGCATGACATTTGTTTCATCTGATGCAAAAGATGATATATTAACCCTCTTATCGCCCAATTATTTTGAGAGTTTAGCTATCTGGTTAGAAAACTTAGCTTTTAAAGTAAATAAATGGATCTTTTATGTATTTAATTATATCTCTGAAATCTTAAGAATAATTTATGCATGAATGTTTAAGAAAATATACATATAAATAAGAGCTATCTGATTTTGAACTGAACATTAAGAAAATAAAAGACGTTTGCGCAGCTCGGAGGGTTAAAATATTTTAGTAAAAGTTTATATACAATGCTAAAAATTAACTTTTTTGAAGCTCCTTAATTCAGTTAGTATTTCTTTATTGTAATAAAAAAATCCAAATGCCGGAGAATGGTTATATGATTTTCAAGGGGTTTTTATTTTTATTCACATTTTAGGCCAGATATTTAAAAACTCAATACTTCCTCGCGTTCAGTAGAATTCGCATATCAATAGGGATCCAACGCAACAGACAATACTAAATATTGATTATCATCTTTTGATAATTCATTATCCATATTTTTTTCCTAACAGATATTGAATACCTACACAAGTTTCATCGATATTCTCGTTTCAGTTTAAACAATAAGGATTGGCATTGCAATAATTCTGACTTGAAAATTATTAATTTTTTTATTTGATTTGATTTTTAAAAAAATCAATTTTAACTACTTACGAGGCAGTTTTGTAACATATACTATGTGCAAACTAAATAACATATAGTTCTTAAATGAAGTTATTTTACACATAACAAATACTAAAAACAATTTAAAAGACAAATAGGAGCACGCATGAAATTTGTATTGGGAATTAAAAGATTATTTAATATTTTCCACTGAAATGTATTTTGTCATAAATTGTCTATATCATCCATATGATAGGACGTACAACTCTTTCCATATTTAGGAATAGTATCACGGTGAAATTTTATTTCAATAATAATATATGTTTCACTTTTTTCTTCGAAAGATTGAATTAACTAACGCTAAATGTTCATTCGTTACAAGATTAGAAAAACGTTAATTAAATTAACAAATGCTAATAATAAATCTCAAGTTTTTAGACCTGAGTATTATACATTTTACAATATCATCATCTAGAATATAAGTACTTTATAACTGGGAGTATGATTTTTAAAAAATAAGTAGGTATGATTAAATAACAATTTTTCATGATAAATTTTTATCAGTGTAGAAAATTAGGGGGTGGTCAATTATTATTGGAATGGAAATAACTCAAGACAAACGAGTGATGACAAAACGCAAAGACACTTTTGAAAGATTTCAATATTAATTGTAACCATACAGAAAAATCTGAATGTCTATTTATAATGCTAGTAATAGTTTTAGCATTCATTCGTAAAATCATTAATATTTAAGAACTTTCCACAACAGCTTAAACATTTTACAAATTATTGCAGCTAATAGAATTCTTACGCTTCATGGAAGTAAAAATAATTAAAGAAATTAATAGAATGAAGCACCTCAAAATCTTTATTTTATATTCATACAAAGTATAAAGAAATGAAGAACAGTCATATTCTTTGCTTAGCTTACGTGAAAGTTTTGTTAAATAAACTCGTTTGCATTTAGTTGAATAATAAAACCAAAATAACTATTTTCTTTGAAAAGACATTCATTTCACAGAGAATCATCATCAGAAATAAAATGAGTTTTTCTTTTTAAATAAGCAATTCAAATTTAGAAAAAATATTGTGTGATAAATAGTAGCAAACAGTAGTTCGATACAAATTATTTAAGGATAAACAAAAGCATTTAAGGAAACTTTTCTTCAGGAATTTCTAAAATAAAAAGAAATGTTCACTTACAATTCCTTGGCCGTGTTTGTTGAGCTTTGATACTTAAGTGTATAAATAGACATTCGTACATCCCTCCATACTTAAGTATATTTAAACACTAGACATTTTTATTTCACAGTTAAGACATCAGTTATTTTTACACACATAACAAGAAGTGCTTCTGTGTTGAAGAGCGCACTTAATTTTGAATTTTCTATTCTATTTCTGGTTCCTAAATATCACGGTTTGAATTAATTACTTTTTCTGTTGATCCTGAAGCAGAGTACAAATATATTACATGGATTATCGTATAAACAGCATGATTTTATCATCATGATAAACATACCGATAGATGAAATCTGCTACGACACCACTTTATTTATTTGTGTAGGTTTCTTAGAAGCTTAAAACCGGGGAGATATTTTTCTCCTTAAGGTGTGTTTCGTAATTCACATGAAAATACATTTTTTGTGTTCATCTTAAGTTATTAGACTGTTAAAATTTTAAAAACGAAACAGCATTCCCCGCCGTTATATGATAAACGAATGGTCGCCCGAAGCAGTTCAAACCGTCATTATAGGGTTAAAACATGTTAAATTCGGAATTCATTTCTTTACACGTTCTCTTCCACAAAGAATAATCACTTTTGAATTACGAAATGCGATTTTTTATAAAAAAGGGAGATCATAAATTCCCAAGCTAAATACAGAAGCGCTTTCTTCTGTGTTTCAATATGTTTAAAGTGAGACAGAATAATGCTTTATCGTAAGCAAATTAAATGAATAAAATGTGATGATTATTGTATCTTCTCTGCATCCTTTGCTTATTAGTACATAAAGAACGAAGTTTAATAAGCTTTTATTATAAGAATCTGTTGAAGGACATGTTACACAATACAGTAATAACACGAAAATTTCAAATATTTATAGACAAATAGTAAATTAATGTTTACTTATCAAGATTAAAATGATTCAATTAAAGTGTTTCAGTAAATTCTAACATCAAACAGTTATTCATAAATTCTGATTCGATTTTACACTAGCGAATAAATATTTCACAAATCTGATTTTAAATTTAACAGCGGAAATGTATTTGAGTAGTTAAGTTTATTATTATTTTATTTCTGTTTCACGGAGTTAGAATACATGCAAACAATGTTATGGTTCAAATTTTTCATTTAACCAATCGTTCCAAAAATTAATAAAGAAAATTCTTTCAATTTCGAAACCATCGCATTTTAATTGGCCCATTAATACCTCAAAGTTACAATCTGTATTAAATTTTATACATATCTTCACATGATGGCTATTCAATTTTGGATACAGACAAGATAAAGCTTTCTAAACAACTGCTACAGTAGGCCTAACTGGAAATTCATGCTGGAGATTGAAATAAATATAACACGAAGAAAAAAAATCTTCTTCGCCACTTTCGGATATGACATGGAAGCGAAGAAAAAAAAATCTCCTTTTTTCGATAGTAGTTTCCGGCTATAATTTATGAAGGAACCTTTCTCCTTCTTTCCTATTTCCTTGAGGGTGATGGACCCATCTTCTTCGAACTTCTTCGGGAGGGAACTCCTTCTCCACGTCTCAGGACTTTACGAGATTTCTACATCCGTTTCTTCTCTTCGGAGAAAATTTTTGCCCCGAATGGTACTACAGGATGGATATAGAACAACGAACCTCACCTTCTCTTAAGCCGTAGCTAAAAAAATGCTTGTACTAATATTTCGAAAAAGAGCCTCATCTTGTGCAAGCAGATTCACATGGTTTGGGTGCACATAACTTAAATGTGTTGTTTTATTATGCTTTTTAAGGTGTCAATGGATTTTAGCGCTTAAATTTGGGAAAATTAAATATGGGAAATAATTTAGTTAATAGAATCGTTCTTGAAGTTGATATAAAAAGTAACAGGAACTTAATCAGAACTTTAAGACATAATAGAACATGGCGAATTGATGATTTTCGTAATGCAATGCGCGATGGAATGTGAAATGTGAAGGCGGAAACACAGTAAGTGTGAAGAACATGGAAAAAAAGGTCGTTTCAATCACCATCATATACAAGAAATGATGTTAATATTTACGAAAATTGTTCAATTGAGCAACCATCGACTGGAATGCTAGAATCTTAAAGAAAACAGAATGAGGCGGAATACATTTTAGAAGACACACCGCATGTCACGTACTTTCCAAAGTGAACGTCACGCAATCTATGGTCGTTGTTATACATATGTTGTTGTTGATGTAGTGTTTCAGTTGAATAATTCTTGTAAGTAATAAGCATTGTTTCTTGTAAATATCTGTGATTAAAGAGACTTTTAATTTCCCCTGTTCTTCGACGTTAATGTCTTATCGTGATCACGTTCCGATGGCCATTGCATTACGAAAATTTTCTCTTTTGTCACAGTTCCGACACGCCTTGAAGTGTTATCATTTTTATTGATATACCTTGTATTTTTTCTAAGTAAAATCACAGTCGGTGTTTTACAAAATTATTTAGTTAATGACAATCGAAATTTGAAAACAAATTCCCTTTCTTTGGTTACAAATCAGATTTATAGTTTTCAGGGCATGCTCTTTGACAATCCTTTTAATCTTCGGTATTAGTGACTTTTAGCGCTTAAAATTCTTACTTAATTTAACATACTGTTATAGTATTTCAATTCGCCTCGAATGTTTTTTATAAATCCTTAAATACTCAATATAGCCTGAATTTTTAACCTAACCGTTTGTTTAACTTGAATTAAACATATTCATATTACGCATAGATTTCATACATGTAACGGCTGATGCACAATAACTACTTCTCACGTTTTGCAAGATTTAAAACAAAGTACTTCAATATAAAGTGGAAAAAAAATGTCCAGTATTATTCAAATATTATTATTGTTAATCCAGATGTGACAATCTGAGAAAAAAGACGAATATAACACTTTATATCACCTTTTGTATTATATTTTAACGTTATGGATTTATTTCCTAGCGAAGAAAATCTAAGCTTCATTTTAATGTTCACATTCCATCATTTTCATTTAAACACTGGTGTATTCTTGAACTTTGGAAAAAGCTTTTGTTCTAAGCTTTCTTAAAGGAAAAACGACTTTTTGTAAACTTTCTATTTTTAAGAATTATTTTTTATATGATAATTTTTCGTCTTCAATACTTTTTCGACCGTGCTTTTTTAATTTGCCAAGATCTTTATTAATGTAGGTTTTTTTTATTTCAATCTTTAATGTATGCCGCTTTGATTTCGTTCTATTCAAACTATTGTTAAAATAATAGTTAATATCTCAAAAGGATGAACATTAAATGGAATTGTTAATTTTTTATTAGATTTTTATAGAGAGTTTTATAATTTTTTTCTCAAAATTTTCAAATACCTGTATTTTTGTAATCTTTCTTAAAACAAAATAGAAAGACTTTTTTTATAGTTTAACTGTCAGAATATTCTATATTTAATCGCTCATTAAAAAATTAAAAGCATATTCTATTTTCATCATAGTATATATTCTTGAATATTGTCTAGACAATGGATTAGCCAATGTTTTTTCTAGGTTAGCTCAACAATTTCAACATGCTTGATATTTAAGGAAATGATAAATCAAAGCTTTATAACCACTTTATAAGATTAGATAATAGACAGTTTTATAATAATATGTAACGATGCAGGTAAGAAAAAATATTCTCTGCAAATTTGAATTGTTCGACTTGTTAATATTATGATTTTTTGTTATTTTTTTATCTAATTGGTTGAAAATAATGAGGATTAAAGTTTGAAAATTAATTTATAACTTCTGGTGATGGAAGAAATATTTTAAAGAAAAATATCACTTTAAAAAAAATATGTTTTAAATGTAAGATATTTTTAAAGATGCGTATCATATTTTATGTAAGATAAGAACGTTAAGCAATAATAAAAGCAATAAACTGTTTAGTAGGTACTTATTTTCTATGTTTAAAAGAATTCGAAATGAAATTTAAAAATATCTTAAAATGGTCTTGCTAAAACACAGCTAAAAATTAAAAAAAATTACGATACCTGAGTTGTAATGCAATTTATAACTAAACGAATTATTATTTATACAATATTATAATCCATACTGCAATGTAATAATTCCTTTGTGTAGGTGGGTTTCGTGTTACTTTCTCATACACAATGTAATGTATTATAATCATCAAAAAATTCGATTGAGAGATTTTGAAGAATCTCCACGTTTTAGATCTCCTTGAATCCCCCTAACCATTACTAGAACTACGTCTACCGGTCTATCCATGGAACCATAGCTCTAAATTGCAACACGCTAAATAGATAAAATTTGGTATGCGTTTTTTCATTTAAAATTATACATTTCTGTTAAATTTTGGACGACATACCTCTACTGGAAGTTTTGTTCTTTGTTCGTGCATGTGTCATTCAGCATAATAATTCAAAAATGCTATGAGTCAGACAGATTAAATTTACCATGTTATTTTATTAACAGAATCGTAGATCTGATTCAAATTTTGGACCAAATCCGCCAACGGACTGATTGCAAATATCTTTGTTCTTGCGATAATTCAAAAACTCGGCAATCTTGATGAGTGAGTTTCAGTACATGATCTTTACACCAAAATTACCAATTTATCTAATTTTGAACAAGATCCTTCAAAAGGTCTGTTTGTTTGCTAGCCCGTGTGTGTGTGAAAGCGAAGAAACAAAAGAAGCTAGGTAAATGAAGATTAGTATGTGGTACGCAGCATTGTGTAAGAATGTGATCAAGTCGAGAGATGGTCACTGTCGTTGGTTTAACCCGAGAGGACGCGAGCCGCCTTAGCGAACGCTAAGATACGCGAGGGTCATAGAATGACCCCAAACTGAAATTCAACCCTACGCTGCTAAAAACATTATATTTTTAGTTGGAAATATGATGCTTTTGATTTTTAGACATTAAGAATCCTGTGCTTAACATAAGTCAAATCTACTTCATTATTATCCACTAATAAAGCACGAATTTCTAGAGGGTCTGTTTTTCGTGAATCGCTTTCATGTGAAAAGTTTGGTGCTCATTTCTCGATAAATATATTTGTTCACTCTGCAATTAACTGTATCATGTTATCGTTGATGAATAACTCCCAACTCTTCACAGGGCTTGTAACAAATTTCGCTGGTTCTTTTGTTCCAGGTAAGAGCGGCACAATATTATGACAACGATTACGAATATTCTGCCTAAATTTTGTTTTCCACCACTGTGCGTCATTTTCTGATGAAAACCATTCCAATTTATTCACATATTCATTTCCAGAAACTCCGTCCACTTCCGATTCCGTATCTTGTTCGCTGAAACCTTCATCATCAGAAAAACTATCTTCTAAGCATCCTCATGTCTATTGTCAAAAATCTGGATCTTCATCAGTTTCAACTTCAGCAAGAAGTTAACTTAAACGCTCCATTTCTCTTTCGTATGGAGTCTACATTGAGAGAAACAGGCAAATACTTCAATTCGGCAAGGAAAACAACGAGCTCACCGTGTCAGTCACGTGAAATAACTGGTCTTTGGAACGAACGGAAAGAAGCGCGGGGTCATTCAATAACCCCAGTAACTGATCAAACGTGTATTGCAAAAGCAGAAGGAGATGACTAACTCAGCTACTGATAAGAAAGAAATGATCAGGCAGCTAGTTTTTTAGGAATCGAAGTTTTCCGAGGGCTTGGGGTCATAAAATGACCCCCGAGCGTCCTCTCTGGTTAAATTGAAAAAAATTTGGTTCTATGAGAAAAATACAATATTTTGTATTTCTTTGTCAATGGTAGACGCAAAATGTGACCAGGGTGGCCTGCTGGTAGTGTTTAAACTTCGGGGTGGAGGACTTCAGGTTTAAGACTCAGTTTTACGATTTATCTGACGTATGTGGGCGTGGTGCACGTTAACCCCTTCTTGGTCGTCGTCGCACGTCATACCATCGGCTTTTTTGTGCCCGTATGATCGGCGTCGCATGTCAACGAAGAGAAAAATTACATCGTTGAAAGTAAATTCGCTACTTTCGCGTCTCGTTATATTTCAAGATTTTGACAGTGTAAGCAATAAAATAATTGGCAATAAATGATTTCAATGTGGCTTTTACGCACTGATGGTCAAGAAAGATTGCAAAGCTGTTTTCATGATAAGGTTGTAAAACCAGATAAAAAAACATTTTTTACATATGATTAATAATTATTTTTATGCAGATATTTATCTTAAATTTCTCAAAGTAATAGATTTCGAAAATATATTTTCAGAGATTATTGTGTTTTAATTTAAAACTTGGGTGCATTGCAAAGAAAATTGGCGATCAGTGAACGGGATGTCACATGTATGACCACCAGAATTTCGAATTCGGTTAGAACCTATATTAATTTTCAGCAATAAAAAAATGCTTTTGGGGGTCAGAAATTTTAAAAAAAAATCCGACTAACAAGGGGTTAAATAAACCATCCTATGTCACTTTGATGTTAGGTTGAAGTTCGGAGACGAGGTAGTTAGCTGAGGTGTGCACCTCATAATCTGACCACGATTAAAAAAAACACTAACTGCCCCAAAACAAACTTATTGTAGCTTCAAATCGGGACTTTAAGTTAATGAAATTATTACCAAAAATTTACTTTGCTTTTAAGAAAAAAGAATTTTAAGAAATAAAGTATAATTGTCAATGTGATAAGAATTACAAAGTAGTCTTTTACTACAACATATTATTTCTTTAAAAAAGGCTTGATCAAGTTTTAGAGTTTTTATCGCTTTATAGTAAAAGCTGTTTTTCTCTAATTATTATTAATCAGGTTTTAATTTCTGATCATAGGGCTATTTTCTATACAGATTAAAATGCAATCTTCAAATACATCTGAAATATAGCTTGTATCCTACACTTAATGATCTAAAATTCCAAAATAACCTTTTGAAAAGAAAGCTGTGAAACATTGTCGATATTTTTTTCCTATGGCTGAAATATATAAAATGGGAACGCTTAGTTGAGAATGAATATCTAAAGTGTTACTTTATGAAAGATGAATCTCATATGTTTTCCAATCGGATTTATTCCTCTCAAATTTTTTCATGAAATTGACGCCAAAAATATGGTTTAAAATTTTATTTATGTCTTATTCTTATCAACCAAAATTCAGAACAAATTTAAAGTGACGTCAAAAATGTAATAAATTTTTCTCTATTCGTTTAGATTTTCTCCCTTTCAAATTTGAGTTTCAATCTCAGTAAAATATTTCAAATAAGAAAGCAGATATATTTTTTCGCCGAATACCTTAAATATATTTATAGGAATTTTTTTAAATGTGAAAGAGACATGTTGCGTATCAATCTTGTTGCTTTTCAAAAATGATGCAGGACCTATTTTGAATCTATCTTATTTCATATAGCTTATGAATTTCTACAGGAAAAGCGTTTTATCTCTTTGTGCAGAAATTTTCGAATATAAGGAGTTCCAAAAATGTAAATCTTCTAAAGCTTTCTAGATAACTTCTCGTTGAAAATTCGATGAATGAGGTTAGAATATATTTACAAAAAAACATACCTTGTTTGCTTCTAGCGTCTAATTCAATCTCTATCAGATGATATTTTCAGAAGATTATGCCCTGACATGTTTACATTTCCTGTCAGACTTCATTATTTAAATATGAAAACTAAAGTAGAATAATATAATAGGAATTTTTTAAACCAATGTTTTGCAATTAATAGAACTGCAAATAGTGTAGCGCATTGTGAATTAAATAGTTTATTACATTAATAGTTAACATTTTTATTCAATTGAAGGAAATTATATTACTTTATTAGTTTAATTGTTTTCATTTTGATAAGAATTAGGTAATTTCAAAAGGCTAGCATCATAATTGTGAACAATAATCAGATGAATTTGCTATCGCTTTATTATTATATACTAAATTTCTAATGATATTTATGAGGCTAGGTAAATACTTATCTGTTATGAAATTTATTTTATTTTATGATGCTATTATACAATTTACACTTCAAAAAATAAAGAACAAAACTTATATTCAGCTTCCTAAGAATACTGTGTGTGTATTCATCAAGAAAAAATGTTGAAAATAATTTCACGCCTATCTACTGAAAGTGGACTAAAACTAATTTATATTTATAAAATGTACATATATAAAAAGGAATTTGATATAATTCTATTTTTCTATCCGTCAATTTCAAGCTACGAGACCTTGAGCAAATTTTCATATCACAATTAAAACAAAATTAAAATTTGAAATGGTATATTCCTGAAATCTAATTTAATATTTTTTAAAAAAAAGGTTCGTTGTATGTCGAAAGAAAATATAATTTATTACCATTGTTAATTCTCTATTGAAGAAATATTTCAACAATTAGCAACAAATAAGACATTTTATTTAGCAAAACCAGCAATATTCATTAAATTTCGTCTATTGCATTTGATTGCATTGTTAACTTCTCATTTAAATCTGAATAACAAATTTTAAAATTAATTATCTTTTTTCAGTGAAGCATTGTAATGTGCAAAAAATTAGAAACTCAAAACGCAAAATTCATAAAAGTAACGAATTTTTCATAATTAATAATTCAATAAATTCATTCACTTTCAAGAAAAAAGTTCTTTCACAAATTTCGGCTAAGAATGAATAAGCGAATTCAGCGACTGAAATGTAGATACCCGGATTCGCAGAAAGAGAAGTAGAGGAGGCAAAATGGGCCAGCTCGGAGGATAAAAGTTATTTTCTGCAGCTGGGCAAAAGCTATTTACCGGATATTCTTCATCAAAGTTGAGCTGGGATTGTTGTTTCACTCCCATTGCGGTTAAAGTCACGTCAAACTGCAATAACTCCGACCAACGGCTATTGATCATTGTTTGCGAAACACGTGATCGAAACAAGGAAAAGGTTTTTCACCATCACTGCATCGATTGGCCACTGCCACATGCTATTCAAGCAAAAAAGGCATTTGTATGAAAAAACCGGACCGTAGATTCCAGACATAAACAATCCGGCCACCATTTCGAAAGAGAGACTGGAAATGTTTCATCTTAACTTCCGATGCCCGTAGCCCTATTCTTCGACGAGGGAAGTTTCCGAATGCTTTTAAAAACTGGATATTTTAAATTTTTTCTTTAGGCTCGGGAGATATATCTACGATATATGAGATATAAAAGAATGATGGCGCGGTTAAGCATAGTGTCAGTTGTACATTAATATGAGAAAATGACATCAGCTTTTGTATCGTCGCACTTCTGTGAAGGACAGCAAAGAATCAATTAGAGAAAATGTTTGTTTGGTGAAAAGAAGTATAAATTTGGTTGCGCAGTACAACCAACGTGTTAGGTAGCGAAGATTAAATCACATTTCATAGTAAGCTCAATATTTTGTCAAAAACATTTAACTGCCACTTTTTTAACTGCTGCTCAAAAGCTAACATTTTCTCAAGCGGAAATGGATTTCAAAAAATGGTAGCATAATGTCAATTGTAGATTAATATGAGAGAATGACATCAGCGTTTGTATCGTCGCACTTCTGTACAAAAAAACAAAGAATCCATTAGAGGAATTGTTTGTTTGGTGAAAAGAAATATAAATTTAGTTGCGCAGTACAACCAATTGTGGTTAACTAGCGAAGTTTAAATCAAATTTAATAGTAAGCTTAATATTTTGTCAAAGACATTTAAGTGCCTTTTTCTTATCTGCTGCTTAGAAGCTACTATTTTCTCAAGTAGAAAAGGATTTCAATCGTGTTTTTATTTAAAATTTTAGTTTTGTTTCGAAAAGTAATACCGTCTAGTATGGGGAGAGCTAAATGTATTCAAGCTAATTAAAGTTCGGTTAAGGAGAGTTGATCAGACTCTTGATTGATCACCTCTCTTGCGATAGTCCTAATTTTTAACATTCTGCTTTACAAATATTATTTACATAAAAATCATCAAAGTAAGTAGATGCTAGAATAATCACTTGACTGGCGTTCTCAGTTTGGTTTTAAGTAGGTGATTTTCTTCAAATGTTGAGTTAAATGCGGGTGTTCGCCTTTTCTGAAAATACGTAATCGAAAGAAGCTAAAAGAATTTAATTTATTTCTTTTTTTTAATGGTACTTGGTTTTGAAAATTAAAACATCTTCAGAGAGAATAGTTGATTTGGTTAATCAGCCTTTAGGTAGAACTTTTTTGAAGGAAAATATATGCGCACATGAATTTTAAAATCCAGACTCAGAGCGATGAGTAAATTGAAAGCAAATTATTTTATTTCACTAAATTAACTGATTAAATACATTTTTGAAAACACTGGTGGGTGAAGGGATGTTACTATAGCATATGCTTAGTTTAGTTTAGTTATACATATGCCGTATATACCCCTTTGAAACATATGTATCATAGTATATGCAACGTTGTCATAGTATATGCAAATTTCATGCTACAAACGACATGTTTCCAAAACTCACGATGTAATGTATGCTTTATAAAAGACATTTATGTAAGATAGATATACTAAAGTATTTCAGAATAAATTAATGAAATTGTCTTCCATTTATTTATTCTGGTTATGATTTATTTTAAGACTTCTGTTAAAAAATGTGGTAATTTTGTTGATTTACTTCGATCAAGACCGAAATAAAGTGCGTTCTAAGCTTGTGGATACAAATTTCAAAAAAAACCCAGTCGCGTTTTTCGGCTTAATATTATTCGATTTATTCAAATCTGTCAAGTTTATATTCAATAAGATAATTATAATTATGAGATAATTATTATATTTTGATAATTATGAGATAATTATCAAAAATATACACGGAAAAAGCTCTGAAAATATTATAAGTTCACGACCTTAGCAAAATAATAATAGCATAAATAAACATTAATGGCTTTAATTTTAAATATACAGCATAAACAATAAGTGAAACACAATGAAATACTCAAATCAATTGTGTTTTTTGATCGATTCGAAATTATTAAGCATGCAAGATCGCTCGGTTGAAGTGAATACTGTAAGCTGAACAAATGCTGCGTTTTTATTTATAACTAATAATTGCAATAGTATCTAATATATCTCATCAAAATGCCAACATGGAAAACAGGAAATTATTTTTTCTTGCATAAGAAAATGTCAAACCTATCTACTGATTCTTCAGCCATTTTTACAAAGTGTTTCATAAAAACTGGCTAACGAGTCCTGTTAAATGAATGTACTCAGGAACACTTTATTTTACCAGAAAAATGCAATGGTCAGAAAGTAGCATTTATAAATATTTGAAAAATGTACTGCTAACATTTTGCCATGTGGTGGCATCAACAAATGATCCTTTAAGAATAATTAACAACTACAAGTTGTATCGTTTTTGTGTCGCGTGCTAAGTTAGCGAGAAAGTCAGAGATGGATTCATTATCATGGTGTCGCTGTTACTTTCATCCAACGTTGAAACGGCGACATATGACAAGCAACATGCGTGATGTACTGGTAAAATTAAAAGAGATGGATGTCCTATTATATAACATGAAAGTTTTAATCTTAAGAAAAGAGCTAAAAATAATTGAATTAGATTAAAAAACAGTCATATTTAAGAACAACTAAATTATGCCGCCGTTTACTAGGATATGCTTTAAAGTTGGTTGACTTGATTCGACATTTTTAATCTGTAATTCATAGACACATAACTAATTGCATATATTTATAAAATACGCAATATTTCATTGATGATTTCTCAAAACATACACTAAAACCTGATTTGCTTTCAGTAAAATAAAATTGCATTACTGTCTTCAATGGCAAAGTCTCTAGCTTTTAATGTAAATTGTAACAAATATCATAATTAGTATGCCGAATTGACCAGAACAGTTAATTTTTATAAATTTAAAATATTACTTTTTTCATAAATTATATTCAAAGATCAAACATTTAGTTATAGGAACAACTTTTGAATAAAACTGTTCTGTTTGAGGTGTTTAAATCTCGCAGTATTTTATGAAAATCTATTCCCAATTAGAAAAGTCTGTTTGAGTTTGAGTTTGTTTTGTTTTCCTGGCACAAGAGCCATAGTTGACTATACTGCGCCAAACTATTTTAAGTTATCTACGTAAAATGTAAAAGCTTTAACTATATAAAAACAAAGGGAAACTTTGCAAAAAAAACAAGCGAAGTAATGCTTAAATATGTGGATGAAAACCTATTGACTTTAAAAATGCTAAAAGATTTGCATGTGGGGTTTTGCCCAATAAATAGAAAAGTCTGTATAAACCTATATAAAAAGTTTCATTAAAAAGCGAAAATATAGTTTTTAAAGGAATTCTCCATAATTTATTTGATCCTGCTATTCAAAGAGATTTAAAAGAAGCAATCAAAACAACTACGTATTTTTAAACTTCCTAGAAAGATTGAGTTGGCAACAACATTGAAAAATACAAAAAACAGAAGCATTGTGATTTTTATATCTCTTTATGTAATTTTTTTTATTCTGTTTTTCAATAAAGTTTCATACATACCCATCCAACCGACAGGGAGCCGTCTAGGTTCCGAGTTCGGGGGGATGTTGTGGTGTCAATATACTATAACTAGTTATTTACGTTAAAACGCAATTTATACTCATTTTTGCAATTTATTTTCTCACATTATATTAGATTAGATAAATACTGATCTGTACAAATTTACGCTTGTAATAAAATTATAATATATTTACCACATTTGCAATTTCAATCAGAAGATTTTCTGTCGTAAAAGCAGGTTCATAGCCAATAGCAAATTACAAGTCCCAAAATAGAAACTAAATAAATCATCAGGTTTGATACCACCTACGCAACAATAATCTAACTTACAAAAGCCAAATTGGTTCTGAAGAATATTATGTCATCTTAAACTACAAGAATAATGACCCTGAACGCTTTGCTATCCTATATATAGCATCCTTTGCGGTTCTACAAAAGTATTTTACTTGTCTTTAATAAGACACTTCCAAAGGAAAGTAATTCCGCTATCGGAAATATCATAAACCATGTCACCATAAATTGCAAAGGGGTAATCAATTCCAATGCTAATGCTGTCAATGTGGACAGTTTTCTAAAAATATCAAAGCAAATAGAGGCTCACTGGATATTCAGAGTCCAAGGCAAAAGGACGGAACAGCCTAAAGCGACCGTAAGTGATGGCAGGATTACGTGACTCAAATGGTTTTTTTATATGTTGACCTGACTTCTGACCGATCTCTTGGGTGATTACACTCCCAAGCAATCCACTTGAGGACGGAGTGAAACGCTTTCATTGCATTTAAGGGTGCTTTATAATAATTACACTTCCGAGAAGAAGCAAAAAACATCGAGATCCCGTTAGATTTTTCTCTTCGGAGAAGTCTAGAAATAGAAGTACTTTTCAGCAGAGCCCAAGAAAAGGCAACTATTGTTTAGAACGGCGGGAGTCCACTAACGTTTGTACACGCTGTCTTTGTCTTGTTCATACCTGAATAGGGATTTTCTATGAATTTACTTTTTTTTATAATAAATTATAAACGACGTATCATATAATCTAAAAGTATTCACATTTTTGGTCATTTATTTCTTTAGTCATATAATGTCCAGATTAATCCTTCTTTTTAAACCGTTTAAGTTTTCATGCAGCAAATAAAAAACATTTTGTGGATACATAACGCCATCTGTCTCATTGCGGTTTATTATTGCAAAAAATTCCACAGGCTATCTTTGTCTTGTTCTTACCTGAATAGGGATTTTCTATGAATTTACATTTGTGCAGCAAAATAAGAACGACATATCATGTATTCTAAAAATATTGAGATTTTTAGTCATTTATTCGTTTAGTCATATAATGTTCTGATTAATCCTTCTTTTTAAACTGTTTAAGTTCGTATGCATCAAATATAAAGCAATTAATGAATACTCAACGCCATCAGTCTCATTGTTGTTTATTATTACGAATCATTCCTTTGAAAGTTTTCAAATCGGTTGCAAAATTAATTAAACTTTTCTGTTTTAAATTTTAAATGTTGAATCTGATTGATCATTCGAATGTTTTATTTCAAAGAATTAGTTCCACATTTATCCAGAACTCTATTTAGTAATTGTCCGTGCATCATATGTGAATTTGCTATATAAATGTTGTTCGAAAAAAGTAGTATTTATTGTTAATCTAAAAATCTGGGCGTTCAATATTGTCCTTAAATTTCATATACTAGTGAAATCGACTAGATGTGTTTATTAACGATTTTACTTGCTTAAGCACTTTAAAAATAGACATTGATATATATGTACAATGATGCTTGTACGCGTGGTAGTATAAATTCATATTACAAAACAAATGTATAAGGCAAAACATAAGTACATTACACATCCACAGAGAATAATATTATAGCTATAATAAATTTGGAGTTAAGTATGGAAAGTAATATCTAAAAGAAACAGAAAATAGAAGAAATTTTACTTGTGCGCGCAAACGCTGCTGCATCCAGGAAAAATTGCTGAGACAAAGATTTAAAATAACCGAAGGTAAAAAGAAAAAATGTAAAGACATTAAAATGTAACAAAATTAACGACTTAAAAACGTCGTTAATTTTGTTACATTTTAATGTCTTTTACATTTTTGTTTTTTCCTTCGGTTATTTTAAATAGCTATAATAAGTAATATCCAAAGATCTAGATTTTTCAAAGGGCCAAGAGACTTTAGGATGATAATAGCCATTTGTGGCTTCTCTGTTTCTTTCTTCAGTTCATGTGGTTTGCACCTTTTATTCATTTTTCTGCTTCTGTGACAGTCCTAGTTTTGGGAGAGTAAGGAACAGATAAAATCCTAACACGTCTTAATCCTTGTTATCTCAAAAATGTCCAAATGATGTTGACAAAAATCTCAAATATATGAAATAGATTTAAAACATCTTCCATTACGGTATATTTAATGAAATATTTAAGTTGGAAGTATAATTTAATCGATTTAAGCTGAAGTATTATTTAATGAAGTATTTAAATTGGCAGCAATATGTATGATAATAAAATTTTATGGGAAACGATTCAAATAAAATGGAAATGTTTCTCTTGTATTAAAAATTGAACACTGCAGAAAGATTCGCAGTATTGGGCTTTAAAAGCTGATAATTATTTTCATATTTTGCAGTGATAAAACCTTTAAAGAAAAATGCAAAATGCTACAATAAATTATATTTTAAGGTTCTGGGGTTACAGATTTACTTAGAATAATATTTCAGAATGTCTTTACATAGAAAATGCATAGTTCAAAGCAAAGGAAATTTTCTGTATTTAATCCTAACATGAAATCAGAATGATAATGAACTTTATCAATCTTTATGATACATTTATCGAGGCAATAAAAAAATAATGGAAACGTTTCTCTTGCCTTAAGAATGGATCACTGCAGGAAGATTCACAGTATTGGGTTTTAAAAGCTGAGATTTATTTTCATATTTTTCAGTGATAAAACCTTTACAGAAATATGCAAAATGCTACAATAAATGATGTTTTAAGGTGCTGTGTCTACAGATTTACTTAGTATTAGAATAATATTTCAGACTGTTTTCGCATAGAAAATGTATAGTTCAAAGCAAAGGAAACGTTCTGTATTTAATTCACGCATGAAATCAGAATGACTATGGATTTTCGCAATTCTTATGATACATTTATCGAGGCAATCAAAAAAATAAATAGGATGGTGAAGATGAATTGCCAGGTTTATGTTATTACTTTAACAAACTAATATTTTCAAAATGAAATATTTAGACTTATTGTGATTCTTTATAATGATTTTTTTCTTTTTTAATGGAGCTTAATACTTTATAACTATAATAATTTTGAAAATGTTTGCTGTAACTCTCAGACGAATGCCCGAAATGTCATACGAGAGACACTGAAAAAACAGTTTTGAATTTTCAAATTCATTTCTAGTCCTTTTGTTTTAGGAACTATAGAATCACGTCTCTCATTTATTACATACCAATTCACAGGTTACACCGTGATAAATATGTTTAAATAAATTTTCTTATACTATCATTGTGTTCTATAGTAACACCTCGTTTCGTTTCAAAAGTATTTGGACATAATCTCTTTCGGTGCATGTAAATAGAGATTAAAACTATCCAGACTTTGGAGAGTTAAAGAAGTCTGCACTGAACAAAACACATTTTAGGCAGTTCTGTTTAGTTATTTGCATTTCAAACATAAAGAAATCAGAGTAACACCAAACCGTGTTAGCATAAAGGCAGCAAGAATGAAACAGCTGTAAAAGAAGAAGAGAGAATGGAGCTTTTTGTTTAGAGAAACAAAACAAGCGATTGTCTACAACAAAACGGCTGTTCTTTCAATGAAATTCACTGGAGAACAGAACGAAGTCGTAAAAAACTTTTTTTCACCTCTTAAACACAGTATTCTGCTCTCACTGCACCGTAATTCATATAATTTTTTACCGAAATGCTACTTATTTTATAGATGGTACCCCTTTATCACCAGTTGACGTGGAATTCTACTCCTATAGCTATATTTCAGACTGTCTGGTGGCCGCTTTACACTGAACCCCCGAATGAATATATTCATCGACGTTAGGAAGAAAATCAGCATCAGTCATCCAGTCCTCTACCTGAATTGCATTTCTTCCACTGCAAGCGCCGAATAAAACCGAGCTGCGATACCCCATAAAATAAGCAGTTAAAGAGAATCCACTTTCGTTATATGCAAATTGCAAAGAAAGTGATAAATTAAATTTCAGAGTTGAGAATTTCTTTTTGGGTGAAAGGGAGCTACTTGAGGAAGAAAAACGACCCTGGCCTTCTCTCCCGGTGAAGATAACCCTAATACCTCCAAAAGAACTACCGTGTAAAGAAATGAAGTTTTCTTCCCGGATTGCAACTGAAACTTGTTCGCCCCTTTTATTTCCTGTTCCATCTAAAAGTCAATCCTTTTGCTGATTTGAATTGACAGCACGCTTGTCGTTCCCTAGAGAAAATAACCATTCAACTTGCAACTCGGCTTTACCCTAGATAACGCTTTATGCTGGCGACATTTAAAGAATTTTAATTTTGTCCAGGCCAAATCCTTTATTCGGTCTCTGTGTCAACAAGTCGAGAATAGGCTTGAGGCGAAAGGATTTTGATATTTTTTTATTCATTTTTCCTCCACCTACCCTCTCGTTTGAAGTTTGAGGCGAAATTTAAATTCTTCCGGATGATCTATCGCAAATCCATTCCGTCTCAATAAATCTGTATAAGAGTCGGCGATCTATCTATATGACCTTCCATTTATCGAGTTACGGGATTCGCTCACAGATTTCTTGTCCTCGTTTTGTTTCGGTGATATCAGCTGAGAGAAGAATCTTGTTTGGATAAAAAAATACTTTTCACATTTTTCAGTCGCTTTGTATGCTTATTTCATCTATAACTTTTTAAAAATTTCTATTTAAATATTCCTTTTTCTTGTCAAATATTTTGATTGAAACTTTATGTTTGTAATTTTATCACTTGTACAGGAATGGTTTCATGTCTATGCTTCAGGTAAAAAAAAAATCTTTTCGTGAGTCTCGGGAGTAAAAGAGATTTGCTGTTGTCTAAAAACCCAGCATACAAGTGGATATAAAGTTAGTTTTGACTTAAAATAATACCTATTATTAATTTTAAGAGCACAGCAGATATAGTTTAAAAATTATCAGATTACAATTCATGGAGTCAGCACAATTATGGTAAAAGATTGAAACACTTTATGCAGCATTATCAACATTGAATTTCTTTAATATTTGTAATAATCAAAGTTGCGATTATTATAATGTTTGCTTATATATATACATGAGCTTTAACATACGAGACTGCTCATTAAAATGTTTGTGAATAGTTTTGAATGTTATTTCAGAATATTAGTATTCTAATTTATCAATAAGCGCATTGGTTAATTTAATTGCGTGCTTTTACTATCATATTCATTAATCGATATGGCATTTTGAGAAAATTTGACATTAGGTAAAAGTGTTTTTACTCTTTGCAACGACTTAAGCCTTTTTCTTGCACGTTTGTAATTCAATGAAACGATTTCGCATTATATTCCTTATACCGTTACCGTTTTTACTTACTGCAAAGAATAAATACCTAAAATCAACTTGCCACATTGTTATATCTAGTTTTGCTCATACTAATCCTGATTATTACACCACCTAATTCCAATAATTTTTTCTCTCATTTAAAAGAACTCTAGTTTTATTAGAAAATTAAAATTTCGTACAAAAAAGAAAACTGTAAATTAATATCAAACAAAGGCTTATACGAACCCTGGATTAAGAGAGAGTCACTGAACTAGATTTGTATACATGTTTTGAATGATATTTTATTAAATTAAAAGCTGTTACTCCATATTTTCACATGCTTCATTCTGTTAGGCATTTACAAGAGTTTCTTGTAAAGAGAGAGAGCTACTTTTCTTAAAAAGAACATATCGGAATAAAACTCAATAATTCTAAGCCATGAACTTAATAATATTTAAACGATAATATTAAGATAGTAAAAATTGTGTTCTCTGAAAATACAAATTCAATAAACAGATTAACTTCATAACACGGAACAGCAAATCGAATTCTGAGATTTAATTTTTAATACCATTCCGAGAGGTTGCACGTCAGTATGCTACAAGGCTCCTAATTCAAACTGCAAATGTCGTTTTGAAGCAGTGAGTTCAACATCAACCGACTGTGTTAATTCGGTGTAACTTAAAACGGAATAATTTTAGTGGTTTGCAGCTGCATTTGAAAAGGTTGTTGTCGAGATATGCGGATTATTCAGTGAGTTGTAATGCAGAATCTATGGCTTGGCGGTCTAGATTAGCCGACGCCGGTGAATCGTTTTAATATTGTCTCTTTTAGAATCCACGCCAATAAATATCATTAAATTTATAACCGTTAATTAATACGAATAACTGTGAAAATGATAATAACATATTTTTTGTTGAATAAAAGAGGATAATTACCGAAATCCCTCTTTAATAAATCATTTCCCTTTGAATTATGTTATAATAATTGTATTTACACTGAAGCGTTTGAAGTCATTGTGTTAGGTTTCCAATTAGTATAATGCGTGGTTCAATAAGCTTTGCTCATTAAATGCTGACTAATACCATGACCTCGCAAACAGCCTGCTAGACCTTGAATGAGAAATGCGGGTATTAAATCACAGATATCGATGCATGTGCTAGAAAATAAACATCATTATTTATTTTACACTTTATTAAACAAGTTTTTATGCTTGCTCTTCTAACAGAAAAAATAATTATTTAGATAGTGCAGCGCATAGCATGCGACAATCATGCTTAATTATATCCTATTGTAATGTTACTCTAATATGCAAAGAGGACAAAATAGCCTTAATTACTTTAGAAGTTTTAATTTTTTCAAGACATTTCATTTATTTTATGCCTGATTTGTTAAAATAATTATTACCAAGACTATAAATAACAAATGATGCACATTTTTACTCTGAAAAGAAAAATAGACCTTAGTTATCTTAAATTTTACAGCTATATAAAATATCAGAAACATTATTATCATTTTTAGTTAAGCCCATACAACTTTTTTCATCTTAATTTCATTGCATGATTTCTTTCTTTGATTCATGTTGCATAATAATTTTAGATAACATGCTCAAATAAATTTGAATTCTAGTTATTGAACATTGATCCCATCATCAAATATTTCAAGATACATATTTTCTACAGTTTTTCTTTACTGCAATATGAAGTTAATATATTAGATTTTCAGTACACATTTCAGGTAGGTATAAGTATTAAATAAGTAATAAATGTTTTAGATCTTCCTTATTAAAAAATTGCATCTCTATCTTGTGATCAAATTATATATCAAATCCGAAAGTTGTTCAAAATTATAAAACTTTTCTATACTCAATTAATTCTCTCCCTCTCTCCCTCTTTGACAGCAGAATATTAGTCTAAAATGCCGATTATTTTATTGCAGTGGCGAAGAAAAAATGTCTATTATTATGGAAAATCATGTCACAGTAAAAAGTCTAAAAAGTCTAAAATTCTATCCATTAAATTTGCCGGCTTCTTATTGATTCATTTTGGTGCTTAAATGAGAAATCAAAAAAAGATATTTAAGATGATAAAATATATCAGAGGTAGAAAATATCAGATAAAATACTGCTTGTACAAACAGATGAATTCTAAACTTTTAATTATGATAATGATTTCTTATTGCTGATTTCAGGTTTAAAAGCAATTTGTTTCCTTCATATAAAAAAAAACCGAACGTATATTCGAACATATTAAAACTTGAAAGTTTTTCTTTTAAGCGAAATGAATCTGAAATCTGTGTTTTGAAATACTTTCCGTCACAATCTTTTAGTTACTATGTGAAAATATTTTTTGCGCTTTCACTATATTTGAATTTATTCCTAATAATAAAAGATTTTAATTTTATGTCAGTTGTTGAAGAAGGATGACCATTGTAATTAATTAGAATTATTAAGTCTTACGAAACTTATCCTTTTATTATGAGACAATTAACGCAATCACAAAATGAAGAAATATTATGACTAAAGAAAAAACACGAAAATACATATACTAGTAAATATATGTGCAATAAAGGAAATATGAGGACACTACACACTAAATTTTTAGACAGAGATTTAAAGTAAATTATTTAATAAATCTTTATTATAAACCCATAAACATTCGTTTATGATTATTAGTGCCTTATTCGACCAGTTAACTTGTAATTTTTAACATTCGTGCGAATTTCATAACTCAAACTGCAGCAACTCTCCTTTATTAAAATATTATTCCCATGCGACTCATTTTGTCTCAAAGCAAGAAGTTTTAATCTCGCATGTTTTCATTCATAATTCTTAAACCAATTATTTTAATTTGTAGTCCATTTCTTAGCTTTTAAAAAATGGTGTTAAGAATAAATTTAATTATGTTTAAAGTCCTTAATGTGTTGGTAGCATTATATGGCGTTTATTAATAAGAATGGTGATTTTTTTCTTTCATTTATATCAAATTTACATTTTATTTAAAATTACACAATTTAGAAAATAGCAATATTATTTTGTATTAATAAAAATCCACGTCTTACTGCTAAAGACTTAATGCGATTAAAATGTATAGACAAGCCATTCGTGATTTAGAAAGTGTTGAAATTTCCATTTTTAGCAAAATGCTGAGATTCGTGAAAATTTATTATTATAACTACGCCTTCATAACTGGAATTTATATCCTTGGCCTCTTTCATAATACACAAAAAATGAAATTTAATTTCAGTTCTCATTGAGCCGAAACTTTATTTGGGATCAAAAAGAAATTTTCCATTTGCTTGATAGGAATACAATATTTGATTCATATATATTCTGGCGATAAATTCAAAACTACTTTAAAAGACTGATATAATTTTTGTTCTGCGTTTCAGTTATCCAATCATGATTGTCGTTTCAGTTCTAGCATTCAAATACAGCATTAAGCAAAAACTGACTGTCTTCAACAAAAATGTTCTTTCTCTTGCTTTCTTCTTACTTAAATTATGTCTTTTGATCCGAGTGTATTTGATATCATATCTGAGTGTTTAAAATTTAAATTAAACATTATTCTTCAGCTGTGTTTTATGTTAACGTAGTTATTAGTATTTTGGAGAGAAAATAATTTACAATTTTAGGCCAAAATCTATCTCAATAAGTATGATAAAATCTGAAAATAAAGTACAAACTTTTTATGCTTCCGGAAAATTACAAAATTTTTGCCAATGCATCTGGATTTTTATAACCAAAATGTAATCTTTATCATTATAAATATAAAATAATTATCCAGCATGATGAACTGATAATAATTACAGTCAAATGAATAAATATTCCCACGTTTAGACTTAAGAAGAATATTAGCATTAAAGCAGATGCGATGTCTATTTATTGTCTCTGATAGAGAAAAAAATCGTTTCATCGACAGTGTCAGTTTCTTATTATGTAATATTTCTTAATATTGCCTTTTATAAATATGAACCGAATATATCTTTTCACGACATGGATATACAAAAGGATATGAATTTTAATATAGCTGAAAGTATACTTGATAAGGTTGAGATAAAACTTTCTTCAATTATGGGTTCCTACCTGAGGTGAGAAATCGAAAACCTGGCACAATTTGCATTTGTTGATCTCTACAATATTTAGAAAGCAAAACTAATTCAGAAATTCACCTTAGTTTCAAACATGTAATTGAAATGTTATAAATGGAATATATATATTTACCTTTCTTTTTTATAATTTATGACATACATTGATTTTCTATTTATGTAAACTATTGAGGTCACCAAAAGATTTTCCAGGAATAAAATGTTTAGTAGGGTCATTAGAATGTTTTGCCAAAGATAGGACAATGAGTGCAAAGAAGGTTAAGAAGCTTTGATTCATAGCAAAGCAAAAAAAATAACGTCAGTCAAATAAAATGAAATATTATTTCATATATATTAAAAATTGTATAATGATATTTTCATCCTTTCATTCTTCCTTTATTAATTCTTTAGTGCCCGAATTCATCCTTTTGAAACGCAATCATTTTAACTTGGTAAAAGGATATAATTTTATGTTGAATCATGAAAGAGTAATTTTTATGTTGAATACGTGGAACAAAGATGTTTTTTTTTGTAAACCAGCCATTCAAAATATTTTGAAATGTACTAACGAAAAGAGTTAATGGTGTATTTGGGTTCTTGTATTGAATTTCAATTTTATAAATACATTTTTGATTAGGATTCGTAAATCAATCAATTTCATCCTGGCGCCATCTATGTAATAAATTTGAAACAAATAACTCAATAGCCAAATTTGAATAAAACTACACATTACGAGTAGAATAAGTGAAAACACTATCCCACTAACAAAGAAATAAAAATATTCTTTTATAAACCAATATGAGTGATTTATTTTAAATGACCTAAATATTTCCTATATATATATGCTCTTAGAAAACCTATAGGCATTCCATAATCCTGGGCAAAGTAGTAAAAATTTCTTATGTTCTTAATTCTAATATCAATGTATGTTACTAAATTATTATTTCTAATTATATAATTTTTTACTAAATTCTTGAAGACAGAAATGCTAAGATTACTATTCCAAAAAGGGAATTTATTAATTTGAAAATTAAATGCATTTCTTTTATCAAAGATATCTGTTACTAATTTATTATCTATGATTTTAATATCTAGATCTAAAAATTCTGCAGCTAATTCATTGTCATTAGTTTTTATAAGTTTTAAATAATCAGGATAGAAGTCAATATGTGGCTTAAGGCAAATTTCTTTATTGAATAATATTAAATCATCTATATAGCGGAATAATATACTATGGCTATAATTAGTCAAATCTTTCTCATAGTAGGGAAGATAAATATTTGCCAAACTATTACTAGCTGGGCCTCCTTGAGGTAATCCTTTAATTTGATGGGAAATCTTATTATCAAAAAAGATTTAATTTTCTTTTAGAACAAGATTAATAAGATTTTTAAAATTATTAATGTTAATATCTTTTTTAAGATCATAATCTTTATGTATATTTACTAGGGTATTAATCAAATCTTCAATATCTATACTATTAAATAAATCCTGGAAGTCAAAAATATGTACGCTAGTTATTTCTACATCTTTAATTACATTTAATATCTCTACACTATTATTCACTATAATTGTATCTTTTTGCTTATTTAAATTCTCTATCACTGTCTGTATGTATTTTTGCAAGAGTTTGCCTGATTTCGTAATATAAGTATTGCAGCCATTAGTAACACTTCTAAATTTAAGAGGACTCTTGTGAAATTTTGGTGTAAGAAAGATGTGAGGATAAACTTTTTTAATATAATTAATTCCCAATTTTTTATGGAAGGCTTGAATTCTATTAGAAATTTCTCTTTCACCTAATTTTGTCTCTTTATAAATATCACTATTAATAATATTATCATTAAGTATTTTTTGTAAAAATATTTACAAATTATAGCAAAATTACTGGGCACTTTGTCTATATAGACTATTACAAAATCTGTTTGCAATTCTTTAATATGTTTTTTAATGTCAGGATATCTATTAAAATCATTAGATTTAAATTATAGTTAAAAAGATCTAATAATGTTTTATGTCTATATTCATTAAATGCCTCTAAAGGCAGACTATATTTTATTGCCATATTTAATATAAATTTCTCAATATTTTTTTTAATTTGATTTTTAATAATTTCATTACTATTAGCTATAGCCATTCGATGCTTTGTACTTTACTCATTAATTCTCTAAGTTTTTCATTTCCAACAATATTCAAATCTCCAGTAATTACATGTCCATGATCTTTATTCAGGAAATCATTATAATTTAAACACTTGCAATCATCACTCGTATTACTTTCTTTTATATTATTATAGTTAAAAATCATTCTGCCTAATTGTGTGTTATATTTAAATGCACGTTTAATTTTAATATTTTTTTATAGGGAAGCAATTAATATATATATATATATGCATTTTATTCCTAGATAGACATTTTGAGCAGTTATAACAATTGATTTCTCCCCTTGTTAAGACTATTTTCCTCTTGTCCAAGTAGTTTTCCTTTGTTTTAGTTTCGGCTGAATTTTTCTGTCTTAAAAAACAAAATGAATATTTAAATAAATATTCATTTTTTGCAATAATTATCAAATAGTAAAAAGTGTTGACTCCCAACCTTTTCATAAGATTTATGTAAAATGGAATAAAAGTAAGTCAGTATGAAATTTAAATCTATTTACTTCAAACTGATATGATAATTAACATTCATACCAGAAGAGATTAATAGAAGGAAAATTAAGTGTTGTTCACAATTTCATATGAAAATGCAAGTTTTTTCAATTCAGTTTTAGAAAGCTATATTTGTGATGTTTCAAGGCAACAAACAATTTTCCATCGGAATGAGTCAATTGTTGCCGGTTTTCCTCATAGCTTTAAAATATGAAATTAATCTAACAATTTAGCCTGCACAATACACCCATAAGTTTCACTGTAAAACTGTACGAAAACGTAGCAGGCAATGGACAGAATCACATGCGCATATTCAAATCAACCAGGCTTTGTGACATTATAGACCTGTAACTGATCAATAGATTTTTACCAAACTTTAACTTACCATTCAAATGATTTTCTAAATATATGTATTTCATTTAATGAATATCAAATAAAATATACTCTAATATTCACTAAATATATTTAGAAACTACTAGTTATAATTCACAGCGAGGAATAAAATTTATGGAAAAAGCAACATAACCACCAAACGGCTGAAATGATTTACAGTAACCAAAAATCCTGCTTAACAGCCATGTTCGTCGTATTTCTCCACCTGCTGTGATGTAAAAAGCATAGCGTATTTTTTTCGTCTCATTCTAAATCACGAATCTCTATCTCCCTCGAAGTGCGAAGCATTTTATCCAAGTTAGGGCGCTATTTAACAGAATAACACTTGGAAAAAATATGCGAAGCGTGCGTTGGAAACCTGGGCACATTCTCAATTTCCTCCTATTCCGACCATAACGCCAGTCGACTCTGAAAATGCTGTTTCCCTCTTTGCTACGTACTTCAGCTCCCGATCTTCATAGCCCCAGTTTATCTTCTTTTAAGGTTACAGCTGGCGAAGGAAATTTGACAAAAAGGCTGTTATTGCGCCCCTCCTTTTCAGGGGCTTTGCTTCCCAGTCATTTGAGCCCCACAGTTTTGGAGGAGAGGCTGTTATGATCGAATGACTGAGAACGGCTTCTACTCAACGTTATTGATATTGCTCTATCTTTCCAAAACTGTAAAAGTCATCCTGGAAGTCTGTTCTCTTTTACTGAAGGGGGAATTTACGGAAGTAAACATGGTTGAGAAGAAATGATAGTCGTTGCCAACAGCTGGGAACTTTCCGAAAGGGCAGCCAATTTCTTTTCTTTTTTTTCAAATTTGTGTCGCTTTCTGTATGATTTTTACCTATCATTAACAGGTTAGTAGATACTTAAGTTTGGAACAGGCGTTTCTTTCCGTTGCGGCAAATGTGGTTTTATTTTCTCAGCTCTTCCCCTCCCCCCAGATTGTCTGAACAGATTTCAGCAATAATTTGAAACTTCTTTCTTCCTAACTTTGCTATACGATCACAGCTATCGCTGAACTTATGGAAAAATAATGAGGCAATAATCTGTAGGATCTCATGTTCCTTTGTTTTTAAGGATAAAGATGAGTTAGCAATATATACCGCATTGTAAGAAATGTACAATGGTTTATTTAAGTGCTCAAATAAAAAAAACTCAGTTGTATGAATTTCATGATACTAAAAACTTATTTAACATGAATTTGAGCTTTATATGCCAAAATGTATTCCTCTATGAATATGATAAGAAAATCAACATAACTAGATTTCTAAATGGTCTGGAAGAAAAAAAATATCCTTCACTGTTGATTTTTAAATACCTATTCCTGTTATAAGGAACGATAATATTTCGAAATGCATGTGTTCCTGTAAGATATTAAAAACTTAAAAGTAATAAATTTGATGGTTTCATTATGGAATACATAAGCGAAAAAAATTTTCTTTTTCTTCAGCAGCCTTCAAGGAAAGATCTTAACTATATTGAAATATGAATTTTAAAACATTAAATTAGACAAATTTTTATATTAGTTTAAAGTTCAAAATGTACACCATACTTTAAAAAGAGTTGTTTTTTTCAGTTTAGAAAGGATGCGCAAAAGCGTATCGTAAGAGCTAATTATTATGTATTCGAGGAGTAATTTAACTATGCTTGTCATGCTATTCCATAGTTATCCAAGTTAGTGTACGAAGTTCATTGAATTCTATAGCATCATATGACAATCTTTTAAAACTTTTATATTAGTTCTTTGTATGATTTTTCTGAGCGAGATCTATGCGAAGCTGAAAATTATTTTGTTCAATGCAGATCACGTAATTTTTATTGGTAAAATTTATTTGTAACTTATTTATTTTGTGCGCTGAAAGTATACGCTGTACGACCAAATTTTCAAAATGATCTAATGATAAAAATTATTCCTTCACTATCTTACACTATTTAAATCACAAGGAGATCAGAGCACTTTTATTAAATTTTTTGCAAATGCAGCATATATTATCTACCTTAAAAATACATTGGCTAATGTAAACATTATCCATAGTTAAATGAATAGTTTCAGTTTTATTTTCAAACAGAATCTGTTTTATCCTTTACGACAGCATAATTTAAGTATGTTCTTTCAAAGCTAATTGTCAAAATCCTTTATAAAAATGCTTCAAAAGTTTATTTATGGCACTAGTTAAAACTCTAAAAACTAGGAATGTGTTGGCGAAAAAATCTATTTGAATAAATATCTTTAATCGAGATACATTCGCATTGATTTTTAACAACCTTAGAAACTATAGTATATATCACAACTAAAGTCCTTTTATCAGGATCCAACAGCATGTGTTACTTTAACCACATCAAGCTCACAACTACACGAAAAATAAACAATTTATTTTAGGTTTTGAAGCAATACTTTCTTTTCTTCCTTAATAATTCTCTTTCGTCCTTGCCATGTTTTTTTAGAATTATTTTTAAAAAGACAAGTTAAACAGCAAATGCTTTGTTGTTCTCTTAGATGAAAGCTTTAACCTCCACTTCTAATTCTTTAGTGCTCGAAGCCTAGAAATCGTAATCACATTGAACGTTTTCTCTCTTGGGAAGCAAGCTTAAGGCGATTGCTTACTTGCTTAGCAGCCTCACTCAACGCTGGAATTCAATAAAATTCCGCAAGCGTTTATAAAATAAGTGTCGTCTCTTCTTTAAACAAAAGAAAATATTCAAAACAAGATTCTGAAGTGGCATAAAGAGTATAACAAGTCAATTTTGAGTGAGGAGTATTCTTTGAATGTTTGATTACTTTCTTAATGCCAGAATGAAATTGTTGAGGGAGTACGTATTCATTATCTTAAGGGGAAAAACCTGTTGATGAATAATACATCAATGCATTTCGCGTTACGCTACAAATGCATTACGTTATGCATTTGTATTGCATTTTAAAATACAAACTTTCTTGTTTAGTTTTTGATATAAAGGGATAATGCAAATTCATAAAGGTTTTGCTAAGAATTTGGACACGGTGGCCTAGTGGTAAGGTTTTGGCTTCGTATCCGGAAGGTTCGTAGTGGCCAAACTTTCTCCCGTTGGTGAGGTGCGGAAGGTTAGATAGGAGGTACCAGATCAGGTGTAGTCCTCTGCATCTGACCGCGGTTCAAAATTACGAAGTCCGTCGCAAAAAAGCCGAGTTGCTTCAAAACAAGACGTAAATATGGTTCAAAACGGACGTTAACTAAACAGAACCATGTGGGTACATAAAAGATTCTTAATAAATGTTCAACCACCATTTCTATTAGATTAGTTAAAAAAATTTGCATGGCATATGTATGAAACAGTAGATTTTCTTTCAGGAATTTAACATTACTTAATTTAATAAATGTGTAACTTCTATTTCTATTTGATCAGTTAAAATATGCGTATGGTATAAGCATCATCAAAGGAATCTACAATCATTGGGTTGCGTCTACCTTCCTGGGTTATGGAATGGAACAGTGGATTTGCTTTCAGGAATTAATCGTTATTTTTTTACAATTTAAATCATTAAAGATGCTACGGTTTTCAGTCATAAAACAATGAATACAATCAGGATAGATGCAAACTAGTTTTTCCATATGGAAATTAGAACATAAATTACTGCGAAAAAATATTAATAATTTATTAGAAAAAAAGCACCATATAGTGTGAATATGAAAAATTCTGCTAATTTTATAAAATCTAAGGATTAGAGCTTACCTCTCATTGTTTCTGTACATTTTTTATTGTCACAGTGTTAATACAAGAGATTTTGCACAAGATCATTTGTCAATTAAGAGAAGAATGTACCATTAGGCCACCAAGATCCTATTCATAAAATAAACCAATACAATATTCTTTTGTGCTAGGTTTAGAAATTATACTTCTGTGACAGATACAATGTGTTTAATCGCCAGTTATAGAATAATATCAAATTTTACAGGTGTAAGTGTGCTAAGTCCAAATAAAAATGATGGAAAAGGAAATAATTGCGAATGAAATGAAATAAATAGTTTATTTGAAAAGTTTGAACAGGCATCTACATTCTGCGTCAATGGGATATTTTTTTCACAAGTTTGAAATAATTTTCTTTCCCTGATAACATTTTAAAAAGGAAATTTCATGATATACTGTGTTTCAGCAAGGAAATGGGAACAATTTATAAAATACATATACATATTTACCTGCTATTAACAAATTTCCAAGCAAATAATCTCACATCCCAAATAAAAATTTCAAAACCTTTTGTTATTTGCGTATTCGACAATTGCGCATCCCATTTCTTGCAATTTTACTGATAAACTCTTTATTCTGAAACAGGTGATAAAAATAACAGTAGACTTTTGTGATATTATAATAGTGATAAGAGTTTTAAATAGCGTTACTGATTCTATTTTCTCTTTAAGAGTGTGTCCTTATTTAATATTTGCCTCAAGTCAAATACACTTTCTGAGACTTGACGCGATTGTCGAGAGTACATGTAACGCTACTCGACATTTCCTAAAATCTACACACGACACAGCGGAAACAAGAACTCCACTTCTGAAATTGAGTAGTTCATGCCGCCGGTCATCTTGTCATAGCATTTTATTTACATTTTTTATTTCCTTTGCAAGATTTTTTTTATCTGAATCGTTTAGCAAACATTAAATTGATAGTTTACTCAAAATGTTCCTGAAATATCGTGTTTCGACCCTCCAGATATAAAGCGCTCTTTTATCGCCTGTATTATGATAGACGCAAAAAAATGTCTCTTAATATTAAGCGACATCTTTTTCAGACTTCAGTTAAATTCCTTACTGTGAAAAAAAGTCCATTGGGAATTGTTTTAAAAAACAGTTATTTTCATTATTTTAATATTAGTGTTCTGCTTTTCAAGAGGAATGAAATATTCCTCACGGCTCGATTACTTGTTTTTTTTGTATTCTTTATTTTGTAACTAGCTTATTTTAAATAAATATATGTTTTATGATTTGTAAAATCATTGACTAATCTTTTGGCTCAATTTTTATTGCAATATTTAAAACTGAGTTTGAATATGATTAAAAAGTTTTGTTTCAACATCTTTTTTATTGCCAATTTGATCTTTATAATAGCTGTACTGAAAATATGTAAACGATGTAAAATTTTTTTAAATTCTTTTAAATGAATCAGTTTACAGGTTTGTCAAATATTTACATATATTCGACTTCCTGATGGAAATTTTAAAGGAAATTAATAAAGAAGTCCGAAATTCGAGATATAGAGTTTGTTTTTTCGTACATAGCGTTTATGCGCGCATATAAAATTGTTGTATATTTTCTATAGCAGCACTGTTTTCATTATAAACCCAGATTAACCGTTATTAACTTTGAACATAAAAAATGAAATTCGAAGTAAATTTGATTTCTGTCAAAGAATTAATGTTTATTATTGTCAACGACTGTTGCAGAATTTTCATTTCGTTGGATTTTCACGAAATATCAAACGGTGGCAGAAAATCGGCATTAAATTCAATAAAATAATATAAATAATCAGGTAATCTTATCAATAAAATACTCCAAATTGTTTTAGTCACAATCATAAACTGTAAAACTGAAACTTTGTTAATAAAATATCTCCTATAAAATTTAAACCTCAAGTCCCAGTTCAATACCTATGCCTTTAATTTCAATAATTATTTGACAACATATTTATTCCTACTGCAAAGATGGGAGAACTGTGTAACTTCAAGTAACAATAACACTTTTACATGCATAAAATTTCATTGGAGTTTTGACATTTATATATGAAATATTTAATGATTAACTGAAACCTTCAATTCTGATTTCTGAAAAAAATAATAAATAAGGAAACAATGTGGAAGATTGTTAATTGAGCATTAAAAGCATATTAATGAAGAGAAATATATTAATTCAATTTTATTATTATTATTATTACAGGTTTAGAAATTTTTCGATCAATAATAAGAAATTCTAAGAAAAAATCAATACTTTCCAAAATCAAACATCATGATGAAAATTCTAAAATGTAAGATGTCAATAAACCGTTCGTTACAAGTTCAATCAAAACATTCTACAGCAAACAACAGAGTGCCTTTATCAGATATTCAGTAAACAGAAAAAAATAATATTTTAACAAATATCTGCAACAGATTTAAAACCCTATATTTAAATAAGATGCCAGAGAAGCATTATTTTCACGATAATCTCAGCCATCTTTTTTTCGTTGTAAAAACATCAATAATCCTTCATTTACTATGCTTCATTACACTCACTCAAATGCAATATTCCATTAAAATATATTAGTTTAAAACTAATAGCTTTTCAAACCTTTCCTCGCTTATTATAAAAGTAATTTGCTATTTTTCACAGTATCAACAACAGATAAAGATTCTCCTATTTGAAATCAATTTATGAGGGTAAGTGATTGCTAATTTTGCTGCTTGTTTATTCTCTTATTTTTTTATTCTTCCCTTAATGCAGCAGAAGGTTCGAGTCGCTTCCAGAGTGTGTCGAAACATTACTGCATCCATCTGGAAAAGAAATTTAATTAAAAATGAATCAGTCCTCAGGGCAAAAAGATCACATTAATCATTTCTTTTTGTTTCATGGGGAAACTGAGTTATAAAAATCATTGAAATGCAGCGGCATTTGTGTAACAAAGAAAAAGAACGGTTAACTACAAGCCAAATCAAAATATTTAGACGCCGAGAGAAGAGTACTAATAAGCAGTTTATGTAAATACGAAGGTTATGGAATGATTAACTGTGTTCTTGTTTCCCCCTTCAGCTTCCTGGAGCTCAGCGTTTACTTTGATCTAATGCTGGCCAAAAGTTTCCGATAATGAACAAATTTATAATTAAATATTTCATGCTAAAAGCAAGAGAATCTTACAAAACACCAGGCTTATATTATGGATATTGATTGAGGAAGTTTCTCTTAGAATTAAAATTATTACTAATTAATGAAAGAAAACTTTAAATCTAATTTAAAATCATTGGAGGTTTTATAGACGATAATTAAAGAAACACGTTATTAAGTTGTGCATTAAATATCCCGAACCTTAATGAAGTTGCGAATGTATTTACGGAAGTGAACTATTTGTGTCATAATTACTTATAAAATTGAATCTCGATGCAAGTGGAGGAAGGGATAAAAGACTTAATTTTGATGTTTAAAAATTATTTACTTGCTTTTGTTTAAAGAAAAGGAAAGGGAAGTGTTTGGAATGAATGGTGTTTATCTTCTGGTTCATTAACTAGTTATTAATTCATTGTAGAACTACCAGAAGGACACAAAATGGGTTCCGCTTTATCTTTGACTTATGGAGAGTATGCCAAAGGGGATTTTGGAGTTTGTCAACATAAATATGGGAGCTGGAATAGTGTTTGTAACACTGTGCCAATTTAAGGAAGGCTATTTCACGTATTTGATATGAAACTCGGTATCAGATTATTTCTGTAGTATGAAGAAAAATAAAATTGCTTTGAGAGTTAAAATAAATTTCTATGCAATCAACAGAGCTAAGTTAATTTTGCACCCAATATTTACACAGTCCTTTTAATGCGCTTCTTAAAGTTAATGTTGGTCACTGTACGTTGTGGAATTCCTTTGTTCTGGTGGAATAAAACTAATTACTTCAGATAGGTTATAAACATAAGCAAATAATAAACATTTGCCTTACGCAAGGAATCTCAAGAAGAGTTCCTTAATTTATTTATTTTATTTTACAAGAACTCTGCCAAAAGAAATAATAGGAAGCGTATAGTTGACTGATGCTGTGTTAAATAAAACATTGTAACAAGTAAAACATTGAAGACAGTTAAACAAGCTCATTTAGAAGAAATTAGTAGCATTAATATAGCTGAAGAACAGATGAATCAGTGATTCTACGAAGGATGCTAGTACAGTTGATGATAAGCCAAAGTAAATAAAATATTATAAATTATAAATGATACATTCAAACAATACCCACTACAAGCTACAAATTCTACACGTCATTTTTTTAATTTCCTTCAAATGGCATCGGTCTTGACTTCTTAAACTGAACCAAGTTCACGCTCCCTGAACAAGACAATAATTTTTGGAAACATATTTAGTCAGTCGAGCATGTTCTCCACTGACATGGGCAATTCGTGAATTCTGGCAATCGTTTTTCTTTTTTTCATTATTGCTAATCTGGGTTTAACTGCATATCATTTATTTTCGGTTGGAGTTTGACCCTTTTCGAACCGATTGTACTGCTGAACTCGGATTCTTTTTGTTTGTAAAAAGTAGCGGAGTATATGTCTCAATCAAAGTTACATTCGTTTGAAAACAAAAGTCATTGTACAACAGCAGTTTTTGAAATCTCGTTCTACCATTCTGTGAGACCATATCAACAATGCATACCAATATCTACATCGGCTTTCTGTGATGCTTGTCAAATCATGCCACCTAATTTCTTTCCACATCTACACTTGAGGCGTTAGAACACTATCAAATCATATGCATTTTTGACTGTAGAATTTCAAGTGGGCCAAGCACAGAGATTGCGGAGTATATGAATAAAAAATTCTGACAACTTTAATAGAAACCAATTCCTATATTTTTTAAATAACTATATATTGCATGCATACAGATAAATTAATGAATTTGAATTGAATCTGTATATCGATAGAGATCTTAACTTGGTAGCGAGTTTAATATTAAACAAAAGAAAGCAGTCAAAATTTTTAAATATAAATCTAATTTTGTATTTAAAAACACATTTTATGGCTGTTATATTCGCTCTCCTGAATTAATTAATTTTTTGAAAATTTCTTTCCTTCAAAATACTGAAATTTTGTTCTAAATAAATGAATAAAATTAAAGCTTTAATACCTTGTATATTTTATATTTAATTTTATTAAATTCCAGTTCCATAAACAGCTTGTAAAAGACTGGTTTTCTAGAAATCGTTATGTTTACTCAAGTTATTTGTACCTAGTTTAAGCTTCAATGCAGTGTGTTTTATTGATATTGTGTTAAAAAGCTTATAAATAAATGTCATTTAGCGTTTCGGCTGTTCACTAAATAAATAACGTAATAAAGAAAAGCGGAAAACTATTTTAAATTCTTTCTTACTAAAGATTTCAGCTTTTTTCCATTAGTATCAAAAGTTGAACAATTAAATTAAGAATAACTTATTATATTTCAGTTAACATGAGCAATAGCTTCGAATAACACGCGATTGAAAATTCACTAATATATTCATATATAAAAGGTATGCCAAATTCAAATAATTTGAGACATTTTTTGATATATATATTGCTTGAACATTTTTAGACCGAATATCTAGCATAAGAATAATTGATAAATGTTTTACTTTAGAAATGGAAAGACAATAGGAAAATTTCAAAACAGACTTATGAAATAATGGTTCTTTTTTCCAAAGGTACTGTTAACTCAATACACGCCTGCGTTTGAAAATACCATTTCATTTCACAAAATTGTACGATCTTAAACAAACATTAATGCTCCAATAAGTTAAATATTCAATGCCTACATCGAAATGCCTTTTGGCAATGCTGCGAAAAATATATTTTTCCTTCTCAGCCATCTATAAATAAACAACAGGTTATAGAAACTGCTGCGATATACTTTGAAGGCCGTTGATAACATCTGCGGAAACTGCCATTGAAACACATTATCGTTATAGCCACATATAAAAGACGCTTTAAACCGACATAATAAACTCTAAAAAAATTGACTTTTACTTATTTGAAATCTGAAACACATTATACAGTATTTCTACAAATAGAGGAAGAAACATTTTCTGATTTTATGGGATAAAAGGTACTTTTCTGATTTTGGACAGTAAATGCATCAAAAAGCGTTCTGATGTGTTTTAAGGATATTGGTAAAATGTGTCGATATATTTCACAACTGGAATTTATAATTTCTTGTCATAGGAAATGAAAAAGATGTGCTATGTAAGAGCAATTTACGATGCAATATCTAAGAACCAGGGTCTCAAACTCGCGGCCCAACATGTACTGCAGCATGAAACAAAATTTTGAATAAAAATTTCGTAGTTTAATTTTTAAATTTCTTAATTATGCAAAATTATTACTAAGGAACCACAACAATTGGTTATGACCATATGACTGAGGATTACGAGTCGAGTTACATGGATTAAGTAATGGAGATCAATTATTGTACAAGTTTGAAGGCATCTTTCAGTGAAGTTGGGAGGCCTGAATTTAACAAATATTTGTTAGCCAGGTTTGAAAACGCTCGAAAATTGATATATTAAATTATTTTCCTGTGTGGAAGTACTTACTGTTTGCGAGCAATTATTTTTACTTTTGAAAGGATATAAATCTCCTTTATCTAAGTCTCCTTTGAGATACAGAATTGCTGACATTCACCTAATCAAGCAGTCACTGTGAATAAGATAAACCTCGAAGCCTCGAATTTGCCAAGGACTAAGATGAAAACACTACTTTTACCGTTGTTCTTGTTCTTTTTAATATACAGGGTGCCCGCTAAAACCCGTTGTCACCCCAATAATCTCTGAACGGCAAGAGCTATATTCATAAAAGTGGGGTCTAGGTATAGTAAAGTTGCCATGCGCTACGCAAGGAAACCGCTTACAGCGCCACCTGGCGGCAAAATTCGGAGTTAGCGTTCTTATCTCAAAAACGGTACGAAATACGGGAAAAAAGTCAATTACGAAGTTGTTCAGCATCATCAATTTAGTAAGTGAAGACACCTTCCGAACAGTAATGTTAAAAATAGAAGGCGTTAAATGCATATTTGTTTGGTTCGCAACTCCGAAAATTGTAACGCGACATAACGTGGAAGAAAAGAGAAAACGTCACACTCCAGAGCATCCCTTATCGTAGCATAGTGTTAGCGTGCGTGATTACAATACGAGAGAACCTCGGTCAAGTGTCCAACAGTACATTCGGAACACATTCCAGCAAGAAGTCATCGGGTATGGTGGTTGCATAGAATGGCCTCCACCTTCACCTGACTTGCTGAAGGACACCATTTTGAGCATGACAGATAGATGAGCCTCATTTCCGGCAAGTGCGATTTTGTTCATCGCGCTTGCCGTTCATAGTGAGTGATTAGTTCATCATTGTGCTTTTCATTTGTATCATTTTTGTGCGCATGATGTTTTCTGCAATAAATCGATGATGCTGAACAACTTTGTAATTGACCTTTTCCCCGTATTTCGTAAAATTTTTGAGATAAGAACGCTATCCCCGAATTTTGCCGCCAGGTGGCACTGTAAGCGGTTTTCTTGTGTAGCGCATTGAAACTTTACTATACCTAGAACCCACTTTTATGACCATAGCTCTTGCCGTTCAGAAATTATTAAGGTGACAACGGACATTAGCGGGAACCCTGTATAATAAAGCAGGTATATTTTTTCGAAATAAACCTGCATTTCTTTAAACATTTAAAGGTTTTTTTCTCTGTGGCCCACATAAACTTAGACTTTATTTATTTAGCCCGTATAGGCATTTGATTTTGACACACCTGTCGAAGAATATTTACCATCTGAAACGGCCTATCTACAGGACATGACAAGCATATCACCACTCTAAAGTATAAAGTAAAAGGGTGTTTAAGTACCATATTCAAACACTTCGAAATAATAACTTCGCATGAGAAGGTAAATGAGTAATAAATTTATACATAAAATATTTTTGAGAAGTTTTGGCAAATCTATGAATAAATATATTGCTCTTTAATATTGCAGTTATAAATTATCGAAACCTAGATCACACATGTGTACGAATAATCAGAAAAATTAAGAAATCTTTCAAGTTCTACATAAAAGCTATAACTTCCTTCTCTCAACTTGTGCCGTTTTTCTGGATATTTAAGATTTTATTTTCCTTTAAAATTCATAAGAACAAGAATATGCAAAACATAATCAGAAATTTTAGAAAAAGCCGGACAAATAAGCAATCGAATTGCTCCGATTGGATGTGCTGTCAGCTAATCGGCTTGGGAAAAAAATCACTTTCAGTCAAAAGTCCTGGTCTTGGAAACTTCAATAATTAATAAGTCCATAAGATTTCTTTCGAATTCTGAATATCCGCCTTTTAATCATGTAAATCTTAAAAGTATGTAAGCCGCAACGTTTATTACGAGGATGGTTTATTACTTTTCCTCATAATCACCAAATCTATTTAGTCTTTTATCTGAACGTAAGACCAATTTGTTTAACCCGGCATGGTAGAAATCACGTCCCTGCCCATTGAGCCAGTTCTCAGCAGCTGTTTCCACATCACTGTCTGAAGAGAACCTTATTCCAGATAAGTGTTCCTTCAATTTCATCATCCACGCAAACGCCCTATTATGTTTAGTGCTGGTGTCATCCTCCTGCATGACAATACCCATACTGCTCCCAAAACTCAAGAATTGCTGCAAAGGTAAAAGTGGGAAGTCTGGAGCCACCATCATACAGCCCAGATTTGGCACGCAATATGGGTTCCAAACACTTATTTGGAAGAAGGTCTTATTCAAGCAGTGATGTGAAAACAGTTGTCAAGAACTAGCTCAATGGGCAGAGACGTGATTTCTATCAAGCCGGATTAAACAAGTTGGTCGTGCGTTCAGATAGATGACTAAATAGATGTGGTGATTATGCGGAAAAGTGATTGGCAAGTATGCATCTAAATTCCCTCTTGTATTGTTTGAATATTGTTAATAAATAATATTTTATTAACCTTGTAAACTTTTTTTTGGATCCATCCTCGTATATGAAATTTCGGAGTCAAAAACCAAAGATTCAATCTTTGTTTATTTTACCAGCGCATTTTGAATTTTCTCTTCAATTTGTTATTTCATTTCAATAAATATTTCTTTTTATAGATGCGCTTTGGTATTATTTTATGCTTACAAAATTTATTCGAAACATTGCTTATCACTTTAGAGAACACAACTTAACAAAAATGAAACTTAAGATCACAAATTTCAGCAATATTTATTCGACACAAAGCTAAACCATTTTTAGATCCATTCGTACAGTTATTACTGGAATTTGCCGAATACATTGCTGGATGACTGACATCCATGATTGCATGCACTTTCAAAATGATTGTAAATAAATGTTGTTTAACCGATGCTCTCTAAACAGAGAATGAATTTTACTTAGAATACCATGAGCTGGGATATCTAGTCGCAGGTATCTAAAGATATATATTAAAGCTACTGACGAGTTCCAAATGTAAAAGTGACAAGGTCAGCAGAGTTGTAAAGATATATATCCAATCGATAGACTTTAAAATGATATATCTGTACATAATATTAACATATGTTGTAGTGAATTTTTGTGTTAAGGTTTTGTGTACCACAAAGGTTATTAAAAAACAATCTGTAAAAAGAAAAGGAAATGCCGATTTCTTAATATTAAATATAAATCTTAAAACAGCAACTCGCGACAATAAAGAAAAAAATTCTTGATGATACGAAAAGCTTAGAAAGGTATGAACTGTTAGCAGACGCGAAGAAGGAAACTTATATAATGAATAAATAATAGTATATGCATGCAAACGTTATCTCTTGTAAATTCACATTTTAAACAACGAAATATAAAATACTACATTAATACACTGATATATATAGTTTTTCTATACATATATTATCATTCCTGTAAAAGCACCATTCACAAAAAAAAGCTTATTTTAAATGTTTGAGAAATATCAAAATACAAAATTGGGATTGATTGTAAAGTGAAAATGAGCAGGTTGTCAGTGCTTGGCAATGTGCATATTTTTCTAACATCGTTTTTTCTTCTTCTTTCTTGTTTAAAACAGAACCGTTTAATTTCTTGATTTAGTATTCTAAATTTCAATCTGACAGACGTAAAAACTATCTACATTTTTAAAAATATATTCTGAGTACCATAGATAAAAAGAATCCCTAAATGACTTTTCATTTTCAGTCTATTTCTAAGCATTAAAATGCATGCATTTTACTCTCGCAACTACGTGACAAGTTGCAGTTTGTGGCTTGCAATGTTTAAAAATTGAAGAGTCAGACTTGTAGTTTCGATAACATTATCCTTTTCCTTTCGGTAACAAAAGCACCAGATCATGCAGTTATAAGTGTAGAAGAAAAATATATTTCGTCTTCTTGGAATGGAAAAGTATTCTTGCCAAGAGAAGAAAAAAAAGGCCATAAAAAGAACTGCCACATTTTCCCCCACCCTTCGCATTGTAGCAGCTCTAAAAAAGGCTTATCTCTCTTACAGCTTTCTGATATTTTTCAAGCAAACGAGAATATGTAATCTGAAAAACAGACTTTCATCAGCCAAACAGGTGCGCGAGACATTAGTTTCGTTTCATGTTTCGAAAAACTGAGCTTTTTGGCACAGCTCGAAGTTTGGCGTAGGACAATGTGCTGTATAAGAAAACTATTTGATTGCTCGAGGGAGTGTTTCCCTTCCAAATGTAAAATTTTACTCGCTTTGGGTTTTCAATGCTTTGTTCTTCAAGTTCATACTTTAAAGATGACTTCGATTGAATTGTTTCGTGGCTTGTCTTTCGCGCTGGTGGAGATATGCTTCACTCACACTTCGGAATTTTTGTTAAGAGGGGGAAAATATATCAACAAACATCTCAAGAAGATATGTTTTGTTTGAATGATGATTTTATTTCGAACTTATTTATTGAGATTTTATGAAGCTATTGATTAAAACCTTTAAGGCTGCGGCAACGTAATATTTTGGCCTTTAAAAAAGTTCAATGAAAAATGGCAGATCAAAATTGCCCAGTGTCATGAAATAGAAGACATTTTTCATGAATTATTATAATATTGTATTATTGATATAGGTCCAGTATTTGGTAGGAAATACAAGTATCTAAAATCTTTCACTTTCATCTTTTTTTTCTTATCTTTTCACTGCCAAGAATTTTGAATACGAAATGATATATTCAGGCTTTTTAAGTATCCAAGATTTCTGATGAAATAAATTTCAGTATATCGGAACTTCTAAATAATTTCCAAATTTTTATCAGTCTTTAGAAAGTTCCGATGCCATCTTTCATAACATTTTAATGATATTTAGTGATTTATATATTCGTTCATACGCAGTCTGACCATATGTAAAAAAGTTTTCGGAACACGAAACTAAAAGTGCTTTAAAATTCATTTTCAGTATTTTCGGTTTCCTTTTCTGACCTTTTAAATATGATTTTAGACTCGCACAAAATACGATAGAATATATTTGATAAATTTTGTCTAATGTTTATAAAAAGTTCTCACCTTTGACCCTCTTCGAACATTTTTTCCTGGGTTTTAAGAACAATTTCATCAATTTAAAAAATATTCATGAGGAATTCTGTTTGACATTGGTATTTTAGGAAATTTAAATACCACAAATATTTAAATCAATGCCATTTTTCAGTGATTAAGAAGGGTTTAATTATAAACTACCCATAAATTATAAACTAATTTATAAATTAGTTGAAATTTCAATAGAAATAAAGCGTTCTTGTAAATTTAGGGTAGACCGGACGTAGGTGGGCCTTCTATTCTTCTAAGAATTTTAAGAAAAGGAATTCAAAATTTAAAAAAAAATAATTTTAAGCTGATACTATTAGTGAACCTTCAAAATAATTCCCCATAGTAAAATTTGAATATATTAACTATCAGTATTAATTTAAAACCTCAAATTGACCTGCCCCGACTGCGGGGTAAGTTGAGCCACTACTAACATGAAGCGATTAACACACAAAACATTTTTCTATATTATTATACTTTATTAATTTAAGTAACGTAGTTGTGTTATTATTATATACGAATTTTGTGCATTTCTATTCAATAGAAACTGAGATACAGCTTTTATGGTCACAGTCAAATCGTATTGTGCAATTAAAATCAAAATTGAGTCCACATGGTTTTTCATAACAAGACTCTTGCATAATAAATCTGGTACAATTCCATTCCACATATTCAGATATATTTCTATAACGCACATACTTGTAAACATTGTGTAGCAACGCGGGGCAACGTGTCCCATGCAAAATGGCCCAACTACCCCCATATCGCTATTCTTGTTTCCCATGAGTGTAGGGATTAATTCTGAAAGTATTTCGATAAGCAAACAAGCCCTAAAGTAACAATGAAGAATTATCTTTCTGAATATTATTTGTAAAAATTAAAATTGTAATTTATAAGCAAAGAAAGAAACGATTATTCATAAGTGAGGAAATTTACTCAGCTTAGGAAAAATTAGAAAATTCTGGCTGGTTCTTTAATGAACGCTACTTCTTCAATGATGCTGATGTGGAAGAAGGAAGGCGGGATAATACACCCTTGTCTGGAATGGCAGCGTTAAATACCGAAAAGTATTAAAAATATCGCGACTGGCCCAACGTGCCCTATGGTCAACTAGCCCCGGTTAATTTCTTCAACTTATTCCTTTTTTACGAATTAGAACATTTTATTTTCATCCCTAATTAATAATTTTAGTGTAGTAATTGGTAATAGTTAAAACTTTCTTATTTGCTAGTTTTGTGATTATTGCGTACAGCTCATTTGCAAAAAAAATTAATACCTTCAGTAAAATTGTTTTTTTAAGTTTTCTGAATGTGATTCCTCTTATACGCATTAAAATTATGGCATGAATGATAATGCATTATATGTAAATTTGGAAATTATATAAACATATTTTAAGATCAGAATTTTATTCGATTTGACCGATTATTACTTTTGCAAACTAAGTACACAATAATTAGTAGGTACTAAGTGTTTTGGTAACCGTTATTGCAGATAGCCTTTTAATTGTATATTGCAAATACTTGAAAAACAAATAATCCTAAGAATAAAAGTCGTCATAAATAAGTTTATGACTTTTTTTTACAAAAATATTAATCTCCAATTAAAATTAAATACTCTAAGATGTCGTCTGTTTACTCTGCAACGAAATATGTATTTTAAACTTTCACGTACTTGCTTTAAAAGTGCAAATTTTATTTTCCAGCAAACGTTTAGGATATTATGCCAACCTTCCATAATCAAATTTCTCTTCTGATATCGAAAATAGCACCTTAAATTATTAAAAAATCATTAATTTTGCATTCACAGAATTGTTTCCTTAAAATTATGGAAACTTCAAATAAAATGGAGTTTCAAAATAGCATTTTATTCCTTTCCTTCAAACATTTTGCTATAGATATTAAACTACTCTTCCGGGCTTCATGAATCATAATTATTTAATAAATCATTTGTTTAAAGGCTTCTTCCTCTTGCCCTTCTTTTTGTTGAAATTTGCTTTGTCCTTTAAAAATCACTGCATCAAATGATTTATTTATTCTACCTTACAGTGTGACTATTCATAATTCAAAAGTGCTTCGAAACACTCAGAGCCTAAACAGAAAGAAAAAAAAGCCGTGAATCTATCAATTCTTTCTTCCATACTTACTGAAGAGCTGTTCGTAGGATCAGAAGAGATTTTCTTTGAAATTCTCTTTCAATAGTATGGAACCACCTCAAAAGGCTTTCACGTACATTAACGAAAAAGTTTCATTTAAGAAAATGATCCTATGAAAAGAATGATAGAAAGGCTTCTGAAGAAGGTGGGAGTATAATATTCGATAAATCTTCAGACGTTTCACTCGCTACAATATCATTTTCATAATAATACGCACTTTGCTCTAAGAAGTTAGAGAATTTCAGAATAGTCTATAGAATATTCTCGTGTGCAACATGGGCACCTTATGAAGAGTTTCGTTCTTTTAGTTAATCTTTTTATTTTCAATTCGCAAGCTATAATTATCTACCTTTTACAATGTAACTTTAATTAGGGCAACAAAGTATTAATATTTTACCAAAATTTTTATACATTTCTGGATATTTTTTTATACAAAAGCGAATGATAAATAACAATCCCATGTTAAGTTGGTGACTGTTTAATATTGAACACAATATTTCTTTCATAATGTTAATACGCTTAAGTAAGTATAAATTAATAATTTTCTGTATAAGTAAACTGCAAAAAATGGTGAATTGAAAGTGAAATATTTGAAAATAAATTACGCGGTACAACTTCAATTCAAATTAGAAATTGTGTATTACATCTTCTTCCAAACTAGAAATTTGAATCAGGATGTATATTAGAAATTATGTGGCACATTTTAAAGCACAACACTGTACATAAAAGCAAGTGATAGCTGGCGCTGCTAAATATCATATGCACTTACCGTGATTCTTTCTCTTTAGTTTAGACCTTTTTTTCTGAGATAACTGATGCAACGTGTATGGCTTAGTTTGAAGATGATACCTTGTGCTGATTGGAAGGAACGTTACATAATACTTAAGAATTTGT